>PVKB01007872.1:0-25698 GCA_004027205.1 Ctenodactylus gundi
CAACTTCAGGGCAGAGCCAGCGGATCGGATCGCACCTCCGCGGTCTGCCTGCTCCAGCCAGGCTCCGCCTTTCACAGCGCTTGAAATCAATCCACTTGACCCAGCTGGTGCCCGTGATCCAGTCGCCTTCCAAACACATGGGGGACACTCCAGGCCCAAACTTTCACACCAGGTCTTCCTCGAGGGCCGCGTGTTTCTCTGTTCTCGTCGGTCTCTGAACAGGAGACGATTCTCATCCCTGCACGGGCGTACCCAGGACCTAATATACCTTTGTTAAATGAGTTGCCCAATATTGTATGCGACGGTCTGGGGGTCAGGACTCTACCTGAGTCAAGCCTCCCTGCTTCGGGTCAAATGAGCTTCCCGCTGGTTTTCCCCCCTGGTGCCCCGCTGCTGTCCTCATGGCAAGGTGACTAAAGGAACCTCACTTCCTGGGACGTGGTCGTGCTCTCCACGTACAGTCGGGGAACACCCGGCTGTGACAGTTACATCATTTTCAGAATCACCTGTAGAAACAAGCTTCATTCTCTCTGTGTCCCAGTTTTTCTATTTTAAAAACAGTATGAAATCACAATTGTTTATAAGGGCATTTGATCTCGTAAAAGTGTAAGTTGTCATTGCTTTAATATTAGGTTTTCCAATTGTTAAAAATATAATAACACTCTACATCACTTTAGCGTCTTTCATCTGAGAATGCCAAAGTATTTCACAAAACTTTACTAATTAGTCAAGCCTCCTGGCACCATTGTAGGGTAAGGACAGTATTATTACCTCTATTTAATGGATTGGACATCGGGTAAGGACAGTATTATTAGCTCTATTTAATGGATTGGAAAACAAGAGGTCACTGGGTTATAAACTGAGGGACGGACTCCAGCCAGGGTGATGGTGCAGCAGAAGCCACAGCCTTGTTGGGATTTAGCACTTAAGGATGACCCGCCCATTCGAAGGGCTCGCTTCATGCCAAACAATTATGTCTATAAAAATCTTCTACTATCCTCAGGGCAGAAGAAAATACTTCCCACTCATTCTCATCTTCTTCTGAGTACAGTCTTGGCCAGAGGGAGAGATAATGAAGGCATCCTTGTCCTCCAGCATCTCAAGAATACAGATTTATCAAATACAGATGGGAATGTAAAAAAAGAACGTGCTTTAAATTTTTAAGCTGTTTTCAAATGCACAACTTGTATAAAAAGCTCTTTAAGGTAACTTATTACCTCAGCAAAGTTATATTTTAATATAAAAATGCTTTCATTGTGTTGGTAGATTCTATAAGGTTTTGTTAAACATCTGTTATATACCAGCCACTGTTCATAGCAATGAGAATATAGTAGTTAATTAAACAAAATCATTTTCATCAAAAATGTTATATGGAAAAACAGATCCAAGCCAGAGAGGAAGGGCAGAACCAGGACACATCCCTCCAGTCAAGACCCAAACATCTGCCCCTTTCGGTTACTCCCCACCTCCCCACAGTACCCAGTATCCATAAGTGTATGTGGCTTTTGGGGGGCACTCCAGATCCAAACTACATTTATAGCAAAATAGTATTCATTGTGTATGTATGAAATCATCAGTATTTTTAACCCATTATCTAGTTACATGTAATTTTACATTTCATTCATCATTTATTTGAGATGTACTTGTTATGTGCCTTAACAAATGTTTTCTTAAAGGTTTTTAGTAAATTTTACAGTTAATGTTTGAAAATTAATGGCATAATATAGTCAAAAACTCTTATCGCATCAATTAAATAAAAACTATCACCCTCCATATACAACTTAACATACACCTGTATATGATAAAACTGTATGTTGAATCATAGAAAATAATTTTCCAAGCTTTTATCTAAGCACATAAAAACCATAAAGAAATTATTGATGAATTTTATATGTAGTTCAGTACTTAGAATGTTGAAGCCATGTTGCTGAGTAAAATCATGCTTTGATTCCTTGTTTAAATTTTTATGTCCTAATTCCTTTATATATAAAACAGGTAGATTGCACATATGTAGTTTATAAGGCTACAGAGTGGCTTTAAATGAATTAACACTTGTACTATTCTAAACACAGCATCTGATAAACTGTAAGAATACAATAAACTGAAAAGAGAATCTGGGTAAAGCAGAAGCAGGATAAACTGTCCCATTATTCACGTGGAAATTGCAGAACCAGACATTTAGACTGATCCTTCTGCTACATAAAAATGTTTTTTTTTTTAATTTCTAAGCATTTTGTGGGCTGGCAAGAAATCAAGAAATATCTAGATGAATGAAGCAAAAGAAAGACCCCTAAAAGGTAAGCAAGACACAGAAGTTGACTTTTTTATCCTGGAAGCAGTACTCAAAGCAGGAATTCAGATGCATAGATATGGTCTCAGTTAAAGTCTAATCTTAGGCAAATGCAAGAAGCTGAGAGTAGAAAGGACCTACAGCATAAATTTTCCTGTAGTGTTCTCCCCTTTGGAGCAAAAGGGGTAGGTTTTCATTCTGCTACTATCTTGGGATGCTGGAGGCTACCTCTTGAGTGCTAGCATCAGCCCTACTGGCTGGACCATTCGTCCCAAAAGAGCCACACATAGGAATGTTTCACAGCCAAATTCACATCATCTGAAAGTGGAAGCCAGCACCCGCCCAGTGAAGGGATCTGAGGAACGACTCTGATACAACCCAGGGATTTACAGACCCCATCTTGCACCACTCAGATGTACCACTTTTCAAATCACATTCATAACAATGTCATCATCAGAGATTGCAACTTCAAGAGTAATTTGCAAGGGGAGTATTATCGGGATGAATAATTTTTCTGGCTGTAGTTAATTTGAAAGACATAACTGATACTCATCTTTTAGCTTTCTGTCCCCAGGATAGCACTTCTTTATCTAGTATCTAATTGCGTGCCTAGTGGAGTGAGACAAATTTTCATTCAAAGAAGCCGAGCCTATGTTTACCATGACCTCATCAGGCCCTGATTGCCAGTGCACAAGCAGAAGCACAAGTTTATGAAAAAATGACCAAGAATGCCCACTGGTTCACCTTTGCACTACAGTCGTTCTATTCAGCTCCCATACATAGTATAGTCGTGTTTCCTTGAAAAGGTCATGCTCGGTTGTGACCATTAGTGTGTATTGGTTCTGTGCTTCCTCTTCCACAGCACAAAAATTCTAGAGAGACCAGCACCAGCTCTAACTTTCCATGTTAGCAGACTCTTACTCTATCCCCTGGTACAAGTGCCTTCTCCTCACATGTAGCTAGGATGCAAGACTTATAGAACATAAACTTGTAGGGTAAGAAGTTACCTTCTTTAAGTACTTAACTGGATAAAGGAGGCACTATTATTTTCACTTCTTGATTTTTTTTTTGGCATACATGTTTTACCTATTGGAGCTAAATCAATAAATAGCTGGTGCTATTTTAAGGTATATGTCCTACATTTTAACAGCTAGCTCCGTAGTAGATGTTTTGGTATTCCAGCCAGATCTGGTATAAAAACAAATCCCATCTGTACCCTTCACTAGAAAACAGCCTTCAGCTAGCTGGAGCCACTATTCTCAGGAGGCTACTCACTCCTTCCTTCCAGGAAGAGAGGGTCAGATTTTAGCCAATCACTGGCCGATGCAGGGTACAAAAGGTCAACATCTATGTTTAATATAGAACTGTGTGATAGAATTTGTGCTTCCGATCTCCCCCATGGGGCCAGATGGAGACCAGGCTCTAGTTTCTGGTAATCACCACTCTATTCTATTTCTAAGACTCTAACTTTTTTAGATTCTATTTATGAGTGAGATCATCTGGTGTTTGTTTCTCTTTGCATGCTTTATTTCACTTAGGTTCTCTATGTTGTTTTGCAAATGACAGAATTTGTGAATAGCATTCTATATTGAAACATTACATGGTAGCCCATGAAAACACACAGCTATTTGTCAATTAAAATGCAAACCTAAATTAAAAAGGAAAGTTAGAAAGAAAATAGACTAATCAAGAGCTGAAGTCAGAGTCAGTCTTGACTCCCCCCACCCCCACCCCATCCCCCACTCTATGCTGCTTTAATCCATCCCTTATTCTGAGAATCCCTCGAATTGCAACATTTGTTTCAGTCTTTACTTGTAGGAAACTGGGCCAAAGGCACTTGGTCATTGTCAAGCATCATTTCTGTACATACAGGGGTGTGGCTTAAGAGACCAAACTGGTGTGATGAGTAGTGGAAAGTACTCAGAAGCACAGCTCTATGAAAAGCATAGTAAGCGTGTGGGTAAATGTAAAATGTTATTTCATCTTTAAAAAAGTATTAAGACACCAGGTATTTTTCAGAAGGTTGTTTGATCCCCTGAAATCTCACCTCTGTGTGCTTAGACATGATGCTGAATAATGATGCTTTTGGTCCAGTTACCAACAAGCAAAGCTTGAAGTAGACATTGCAGTTCCAGGAGTTTGTTAGAAGAATATTCTCAAAAGGAGGTAGAAAGTAAATATTAAAAAAGTATTTTGTTTTTCAAAAATTATTTAAAATTCAACCATTTAAGGTAAAAGTCAATGTTGCTTTTTTTTTTCTTTTTTCCTTTGATACTAGGGATCAAACTCAGGGCTTTCACAGTGATCTACACCCAAGCCCCTTTGTATTGTCTACTTGAGATAAGGTCTTGCTAAGTCACTAAGGTGCCCAGGCTAGAATCTGACATGAAATTCTCCTCCTTCAGCCTCTGAGAGTTCTAAGATTATTTGGCCCAGTATTTTCATGTATTACATAGTATACTCTCTGTAAAAGTAAATATATAACATCAGTATCACAAAGGAAAGGAGAAAAGAAAGGTAATAATAATTCAAATTGACTTTGATAAGTTGAAGCTGTATATTGTGGTCTCTAAAGCAGATGAAAGTGATCTCAAGAAAATGACCTAAAAACGAATATCAAGGAGACAGGATGGAACTTCAGAAAGTAACTGTTTCAGTGACTTGTCAATTATGTTGAAAATCCTAGATTCAATTAGATGCTATTCTAATGTGAATTTTTTTTAATAAGTCAAGAGCAAAAGGATGAAAATAAACATGCCTTTTAAGTCACTAAGACTAAGAAATTTAGTCTGACTACATTGTGTAAATACAATATTATTGGGCATAGATTATTATTTCCTAATGAGAAAAGGGCTGACTAATCAGAAAGACATAATCCTAGATGTTTGCTCCTCTAATTATGGAATTTAAAAGTTTGTGAGGCAAAAATGGACAGCAATAATGGAGACAAAGACAAATCCAAGATCACAAGTGAAGTTATCAATGTTTGTTCAAAATAATAAATAGACTATCTTGCCAAAAAATTGCTTTAATTTTTACTTTAAAACTCTATTTGTCAAGCAAATTGGTTGTGGGGCTGGAGGGTAATCTCAGTAGTTAAGGCATTCGGTTAACAAATGCCAGGCTCTGGGGTCTAAGTACCCAACACCAAATAAGCTGCATGTGGTGGAGCAGGTCTGTATTCCCAGCACTTTGGAAGCTAATGCAGAAGGATCACTATAAGTCGGAAGCCAGCTTGGTTTACATAGCGAGTTCAAGGCCAGGCTGGACTAATGAGCAAGACCTTGTATCAATAATAATAATAATGATAATAATAATAATAATAATTGGCAGTAAATAGAAAAATGGATAAGCATAAGAATAGTTCAAGATCTTGATATACCCCAAACATGGTATATGTACGGAATGGAATACTACAGCCCCATAAAGACAGATAGATTTGAGGCTTTTGTAGGTAAATGGATGCAGCTTGAAACCATCATGCTTAGTGAAATGAGTCAAATACAGAAGGTTAAATACCGTATAGTTTTTCTAATATAAGAAACCCAAAAAATAGGCATTTTATATAACCGAATGAGTATGGTAGTGGGAGGGGAGGTGGTCAGGGAGAATATGAGAAGGCCAAAAGGAGAGGGATTGTAATGTTGACTCTCTACATGTGTACAAAATACTTAAGCTCAAAGTAACTATTATGTACATGTATCATATACACATGTACACACACACACACACATACACACACATATAAAGATGGGAAAAATTAACCTTGTAAAAAAAGTAATAGGACAAGAAAGTTCAAAAATATAGGCAAATTATATGGTTAACTGATGTTTTCTATAAAATTGCAAGGTGATTAAGTAGTAAAAGAATTTTTCAGTAAATTATGCTGTTATAATTGAATATGCACTTAAAAATAAAATAAAGTTTAATTTTTATTACATATGAAATTAATTCAAGATGTATCATACACCTAATTATAAAATTAACATTCTAAAATTTCTATAAGAAAACATAAAAGAATATCTCTATAACACATGATAGGGATAGGTAGAGATTTTTTGGGACATAAAAATCTCTAACCACATAAAAATGATAATAAGCAATATCAACAAAATTAAGTTCATACTTCTAGAAAGACATCGTTAAGATAATAAAAGGGCTAAGTTAATTCACTTTTTTGTTCAGATCACATAAAGAGCTCCTTCAATGCATTAACAAAAATACAGGCTAATAAAAAAATGTGGAAGAGACCTGTACAAATACTTCTTAAAAGATCTTGGAATTTCTAAGCTAGAAGATATTCATCTTTAGTTGGTAAGAAAACACAAAAAGTAAACATAAAGATTTAACTTTATGCTTCTACTGGTCAGATTTCCATCATGGTGACGAAATACCAGAGATAATCAACTTAAAGGAGGAAAAGTTTGCTTTTGTTCAGGGTTTTGGATGTTTCAGTCAGGGAGAGAGAGAGAGAGAGAGAGAGAGAGAGAGAGAGAGAGAGAGAGAGGATCCTAATATTTCCATTAAATGCAGGTCCCAATGACGTAGGTCTCATCTCCTAAAGGTTCTACCCCTGGAGATCAAAGCACTAAAAGCCAATGCACAAGCCCTCCGGGGACATTCAAGATCCAGACTATAGTGATGTCACTGGAACACTAAAATTCAAAGTTATAATCCCAATTGTTGAGGATGTAAAGTAAAGAATCTGTCATAAATCACTGCTGGGCCTATAATATGCTATCACAACTTTGGGTTATAGCTGTCAGTTTCTCATAAGTTTAAGTATAAATATAACCTGTGTCCCAAAATTCCATTTCTAGGCATACTGCAAAATAAATGAAAACATGAATGAAGATATATACAAAAATATTTGAATAACTGGGCATCGTCATCCATGCTTCTAATCTCAACACTCGGGGGCTAAAAGAAGAAGGTGGCTGTGAGTTCGAGGTCAGCCTGTGCTACATAGTGAGTTCAGGACCAGCCTGGACTATAGAGAAAGACCCTACATGGACCAAAATATACGTTTCTCACTGCTTAATTGGGCACATTTTGATAAGTTAAAAAATGGATTACTTATCAATAGAAAACTACTACTGATACATACAACAGCAAAGACAAATTTCAAAACCACCTTCATTTTGAAAAATGAAAACACATTTGGTGAAATTTCAAAGTAGGAAAAAACAAAGCCATAATTTTAGAAATCATATTTTTCCTGGAATTTGAGTAAAGGATAAAAGATTACCAAGTACTTTAGAAATATCTCTGAGACGATGAAAATAATCTGTATATTAATTGGAATGCTGATTACAGAGGTATGAACAGTTGTCAATGAATTGCATGCCTAAAATTTGTTCACTTTATTATGTGCGATTTATATCAAAATAGTTGACTAAGAACAGTTTCAAGCAGAATAGTTTTCCCAAATAATAGCAATACCAATAATAACAATTTAAGATGAATGTTTTTTGCCATCCATGCTGTGCCAAGCATGTAAATACTTCTTATACCTCAATTTCACCTTCTTCAGAATTCTGTTTCTCACCTGTGATATTTCATATCTCCATTTTATAGACAAGGAAGTTGAAACATAGAATAGTGCACTCGTATTCCCGGTGTTTCACAGGTAACAACTGGTGGGGCCAGTCTATTAGGGCAGGCCTTCTGGACCCAAAACCTGCTCTCCTAATTATCCTACTGTGAGGCCTCTAATTTCTCCACTGCAGTCAGCATTGATTAATTGAAAGATAAAGAGTTAATTTTTCTTAGAAATCTTAGATTCCACGAAGTTGAAAACTCTGAAGATTTGGCCCCTATAGCCACAGAAACCCTTGTAAGTCTAAATCAGTTTCTCTAAGGTTGTGAGGAGCGCTGGGCTGCGGCAGCTGTACCACTACCGTTTTTCCAGGTGTTGCAGACAGGCTGCCAATTCCTCATAGCTGGGAATGTAATCGGCAGCTGGTTGGTCAGGTTTGGGCAGCATCACAGTGTGGTCCATAGAATACTTGGGATGTTTTCTATTCTCCTTTCCATTCCTAGGTTTCCCGGGAGGGTCTCCAGGTGTGCCTGGTGTCCAGGTGTTGATGACAAGAGCCTACTATCATTTGCTCCTTTAACAGTCTATGCAGAGAGCTAAAAATGAAAGGATACGGGCCTGCACTAGATTTCTGAGAGGAGAGTATATCAATATTTACAGCAGAATGGTAGGCATTGTGCCATCGCTGCATGTAACATATGCCGACTTGACAGCAAACATGTTGGAACATACGACAGAATCTTATTAAACCCGTCTACTCTATAATCTATAGACTTATCTTTAACAAGTCTCTTTGTAAGAATTGGATTTCATGACATGTAATTAGGTTTTATGAAATCTCTGCTATGCTTTGTAATCAACTAATGGATTAATTTACTTTTCCATTCCATGTTTGTGCATAGTAATCAAAGTAAGCCCACTGGAAAGCCAGGAAATGCTACTTCATTTTAAATATTTTTCATGTAAAAAATTACTATGTGGTGTATAACCATTTGGAGGAAAAGAAATTTCATCTGTTCTGTCTTAACTAGAAACTCTTTTCCTCAAATGGCTGTTTAATACCTTGACGTTCACTTTTTTTTTTCAGAATGAGTTCAAATCATTGTCTCCAAACTACCTCCTTTATCAGGTCAACTGATTGATCCCTTAAAAGGTGAGTTTCTGGTTCCGGTTTTGAGTCTGCTGAGTCTGTGAGTTAGCGAAGGGTCCCAGGAAACAATATTTTAGCAAATACGCCAGGTGGTTTATTTTTACTCTTAAATTTGGCAACTTCAGCTTTCAGGCTGACAATGAAGGAAAAAATGACCCTCCGACATTTCATTTGTAAAAAGCAATTCCAAACATGAATGGAGAATTAACTGTAGCCAGCAAAAGAAACCTTTCACATCAGCACAGCAGCTTCCCTCTGCAAAGTGCCGCTTGCTGGCTGAAAACCCAGAATCTTTAAAACCTATAGCCCACTAAGCTATTATCTCCAAGCTCACAAAGGAGTTTTCAGATCTGCTACATGAAAGATGTTGTAATAAGCCACACAAATGCTGCATTGAACTAAAGCAAATGCAAGGGGAGAATTTAATACCTGCAGATATAAAACCCCAGTTTGTTTTTAAAGCTTCTTTTCATCTTGAGAAGAAAGAGAGATTTAATCAGTCCTTTTGGAGAAGTTAGCCCATGTCAGACCTACGCTGCCTTATTTTAGTTCAAAGGGGGCAAAGGTAGTTTCTTCTCAACCAAGTCAGAAAGGGGCAGGAACCGAAATCAATGAGCAGCTACCTTTATTTCCATAGATCAAATGATGTGTAATGTAAGAGGCATTTTTATTTTGGAGAACATAAAAGAGCCTGTATCCTAGAGAAGCCGAAGCGTAGCTGGCTTGTAGTTTCTTGTTTGTTTTTGACCCTTCCATGAAAACGGACAGATTATTGAATGAACTAACAAATTCTTTTTGGAATTATGTGATGGAGCATGGTTTTCGTATTTCCTGCTCCTTAACGGATTTTCTCACCTGTGACCAGAGATTGTCTGAGAATTGCAAATTGTTTTCTCCTGCCTCCTGAACCCTGGCTGGCCTCTGTGAAACTGACAGGCCAAAAAGCAAGGAAGGGATGTTCGGAAACAGGTGGCTCCAGGCATGACAGTCCTTTCATAGCAACTCAGCCCCAGCTTCTGTAAAAGGCTGGATGTCTGTGTGCTTTCATCCTCCAGGCTGTTAGCATCATCCATGGCCAACTTTACATTCTCTTCTTACATTATCCTTTTCCCCCTGAACTCAGCCAGAAAGCAGTCCTCAGAGTAGCTCTGCACAATTTGCCTGCAAGGCTAGAAAAGAGGCAAGCTATTTTCTTTTCGTCATGAAAGAAAGTAGATTCATTGCAAACCTGTGTAATAATATGTTGAGGGACGGGTGATGTATCTCAGTGGAAAAGTACTTACCTTGCCTGTGTGTGGCTCCGGGTTCCCCAGCACTAAAAAAATGTAATAATAATAGGATCTCTAGAGTAGAAGAAGTGTTACAGTGTGTACTTGGGATGAAAGGGCCAGATCATGTGGTACTGGATGCTATCAGTGACTTTCTCATGCATTCTTTGTAAAATTTGTTCGTACTACTTTGTTCGTAGGTTAAGCATTTTATTAGATATTGTGATTCAAGCTTGGATGGTTAAAAGCAGTTTTGAAAAAAACAAGCGGGCTTTTTGGAGGAGTGCTGAAAGGTATTAGAAGAGAAATTTTGGAATCTTAAGTTAACTAGCAAAAATTTTGAAATCTGCTTTAGTTAATATGTAGTTGTCCTTTTTAGTTATTCTCACTGTCTTCATCTTGTTGATCACCACGTTTTCTTTACTCTTCCTCTTTCATATCATAGATATATACTATTACAAATGTACACAATTATAAACTGGTGTTGGTGGTGCACGCCTTTAATCCCAGCACATGGGAGGCTAAAGCAGGAGGATTACTCATAGTTTAAGGCCAGCCTGGGCTACATAGTGAGTTAGTGAGTTGAGAACCAGCCTAAACTGCAGAGAGGGACACTGTCTCAAAAACAAACAAAGAAACAAACAAACAAACAACAACAAAAATCTTTAGGCCAAGGTCTTCACCATTTAACAAGTGTGAGTTCAATTCACTACTTTTTTCTTAGTATAAGCCATTTTCTCTATTTCTATAGAATATAAAAAGTTCCTCCTTCTAAACAAATCCAGATTATTTATTACCTTACTACTGTAACCAATCAGGCTCAAAACCTCAAAGTTTTTGAAGCTGAATTAACGCAACTTGAGACTACCATACTCAGCAAAGCGAGTCAGACGCAGAAGGTTAAATATCAAGTGGTTTCTCTAATATGACAACCCAGATTACAGTCATTTCACAGATCTAAGTGGGGGAGGGAGAGGGCACGGGAGGATTGAAAAGGGGAGAGAGGAGTGGTGCGCAATGCTGATACAATGTATATGTGCACAAAATACACAACTTCAGGTTAAATATTATGTGTCACATATATACATATTAAGAAAATGGGAAAAATAAAGCAAATGAAAGCCTTTATTTTTAGTACTCACAGAACTTTCAGGAACATAAAGCAATATTAAGAATTAGTACAAAAATGAAATACACAAGTGATGCATATATTGCAAGATTCATAATAGACTAAATTTTTAAAAGGAATTTGCAATTTGGGGGGATTTGGACTGCATGATAGTTAAGGTCATTATTTCTGCGTCCTGACTTTGGTAATTATAAGCTATAAGATCTCAGTAACATCACTTACATCTTTAAACTTCTGGTTTCTCATCCATAAAATGGGAATTGTGGCATAATTATCTTATAGACAGGAATAATGAGAGTATAACATTAACAACCACAAATATCTACAACTGGTTATTGACACAAAATTACAATTAATAAGGTAGCAATATGTTTTATCATTATCAGTATTTTTCCCAATAAATGCCTATGGATTAAAGTGGCACCTACCTTACATTAAAATGTTCCAGTCCTGAATACTATGGCTTAGATTGCTTCCTGGTGAAATAGACACTAGGTCAAGAGTTTCAGGGTAAGTAGTTTATCTGGGAAATCATTTTAAGAAGCAGCGTTAAGAGAGTGGGAAACTGAAGTACGTGAAGAAGAAATGACTAGAAAGGATCCTTTTACAGCTAATAATCAGTGTGTCTGTGGCCCTGCGGAACCTTTAGAATCACTATAGAGCATTTGCTTCATACAATCAAGGTCACTGAGGCCATCATATGCCATGTAACTATGGTTTAATCAAAGTCAGACAGCACATGTGGCAATCTCGTGAGAAGCATATAACCCAGTACCACTGTAGTCATCTTAATTATGGAAGTACGTTCTGTGGTGTTCATACAACAATATGATTGCCTAATTTGTGTTTCTCAAAATGAGTCCCTTTTGGTAAGCAGCACATGACTACATTTTTTCCCTCCAATTTTCCTTTGATATTGGCTGAAGAGTGGAGCAAAAATGTAAAATCCCCAATCAATTTCAAGTTGTTTCAACTTTTCTACAGCCCTAGACCCATCCCCATTCCAGCCCTCTGAGCACATAAGCAAGTCCAAACAACACCTGCCTGGAGGAAGGTGACCATGCTACCTTGGGGCAGTGTTGTTATGGACTGGAGTGGAATGGATTGTAATTACGAGAACTAAAGAAATATGGACACACTAGAGTTCTCAAGTTTCTGCTGTGAATTAACTATCTGAGGATCTTGTTTCTAACACACATTTTAGTGAGACAGATTAGAAATGTGAAAAGGAGATGGCAAAGTGGAATCTTGAAAATGTCAACCAAAGTACACGAGTTTATATAATCTGTAAATCTTGAACTGTTTCTCAAATGAGCGCTAGTATACACAAAAGCCAGTGTGCTCATCCAGACTGTGGATGGTTGCTATTACTTAGATATGGCTTTTCCTCTCTAAAACTGATGGTGAAATTTGGTTTTCAATGAAACAATGTTGAAAAGGGTGAGACTCTCAAGAGGTGATCAGATCACTAAGGGGATAATTACCACTCTTTGAGGACTTGGTTAATTGTCACAGGCATCAGTTAGTGAATTCTCACTCTAGTGAGACAGAATTAGTTGTCACAAGAACAGGTTGTGTTGTTAGGACCTGAGTTTGACTTCCTCCAGTGATTTCCAGTTTTTTTCTGCCCCCTTTCTCTCCCAGAGTGTGGCTCCTCCCACCTTTTCCACCATGAAACAAAGCGCAGTGAAATCCTTACAAGACAGAACTGTTTATTCCTGGACTTCTCATCTACAGATGATAAACTAAATCTCTTGTCTTTTTTCTTCATAAACCGTAAAGCCTCAGTTATTTGGTCACAGCAACAGAAAATCAACCAAGACAGTTGTGCTTTTGCAAACAATAATCAGATGATTAACAAGTATACCACTCTTTCAGAAATACTATCCTTAGTACAGATAGCTCCGTAAGATCTCATCAAAGCAAATGATTCTACTAAAAATAATTACCAAAAAACATTTCTTAATTGAGGTCTTACAACTTACATTTACTAGTCTTGTTTAATCATGGTTTAGCATAAAAAAATACTATGGTGATCTGATTGAAAAATCCATTAAATAAGGAATTTGAAAATTAAAAAAAAAACACTTTTCATGTTATAGCTTAAGAAATAATTGTCACTTATCCTTTGTTAATTCATATGCAAAGTATAAGCTTCCCATAATAATTATCACTTCCTTTTATGTATAGAAAACCTGTAACTTTATGAATGGCGAATAGCAACTACTTTGCCAATTTTCTATAAATATAATAATAATTATTGTTCAAACCACTGATTAAAATTTGAAAATAGTCGTTGGTTAAAAAAAAAAAACTAGAGGTGCCATTTGCAGGGTGAAAATTCAGAGGTTGAAACTATACAATAAGGAAGCTATAATCATGATGTCTTTGCTGAATTCAACCCATAATTTTCAACGTCAGAATTCTAGACCCCTATAGTTTACAGTCACTCATTTTGTTAAACTGTATACATTAAAAAAAGCACAGTGAATGAATAAGCAGAAGCCTGCAGTGACTGAGTTTAAATCAGTTCCTCTGTTTAAGGGTACAGTACTCAAGCTACCCTATGAGATAATTCTTTTGAAATGCAAATGGCCTTCTTTTTAAAAATTCAATAAAATATGATGGTTTTAGAAATGAATCTTATTGTGCTATCACCTTTGAGGCCAAGATCTTAGATTTAATTGTTGGTCCACCCATATATTTAGTGATACTACCTTCTCTCTTTCTTTTTTCATTTTTGTTTATGCAATTTGTTGGTTACAAGCAAAATATAAGTAAATTTATTCATCAGTCTTATTTCTATTAAATAAAACTAAGTAAATCTTCACAAGAGAGTTACTGAATAAATACGTAAGTAGTGTTCATTTGAAGATCAACTTCTTCAGGCTTTTTGATCTCTGATTTTCAAAATTGACTAACTCAACTAGATTTGTTACTTGATATTAATGTTTTCTATGGGAACTTTTCACTTCGTTGTTATTCCCATAACCCTTCGAATTTCTGCTATTCCTTAAAAGTCATTCATTAACTATCTATGCTTCTGTGTCACTCCTCACCTAGAACTGTTCCAGGTACTAAGAACTCAGGAGTAAATTTGCACAACAAAAGAGCCCAACAGAAATTGTCTTGGACCTTCACATTTACTCATTCATTTAAGATGGGAGTTGAGATCCAAATTTTGAACACAGTGTCCATTATTAAAATAAAATAAATTTATCAAAGACTGTGGCTACCTAGGCTTTGAAAAGACAAGAGACTAAACTTGAGCACCTTGAGGGGGGAAATAAAGGTAATTTCTAAAGTAAAGAAGCCACACAAAATGGCTGTTGCTAATATCCGTGACTCATGAGTGAAGGGTTTTGCTTAACCACAGATTCTTGAGAAGCTTAAGAATGAATATACACGCTCTGATCATCTCAATATTTCTTGTTTCCCCTTAGCAGAGGAACATACTTTAGTATTTCCCAACATAAAAGAGTCTCCATGATCTGGAATTCTCTGATTCCCAACTTTGTTTTTAGGAATATTTTGAAATTCCTCCCCTCCCCCCTGCTCATTTTCAAGTCTCTTTCCTCATATACCTCTCAATCTGCTGCTACCTTTTCAAGTTCATAGCTTTTCACATAATAGGAAAAGTCATCTATTTTTGCCTCCCACGAATAATTTGAAGATTCATTGGGTTTAATTTCCCCTTGCCTTTTAGGAAACGTTTGGACAATTCTACAGCTTTACAACTTGCTACAAGGTAATTAATATTTAGAGGATGGCTTAAGTCTCACACTGAGTCTATTCCACAATTAAAAACCACATGTCCCTGTCCAAGGTATTGACCAATGGTCAAATTCATTTTAAAATCAGATTCTGTCTCCTTGAAGCAAGGCCTTCTTCAAGTAGCCTTCGTCCTTACTCTGTTTCTTAATTTCCAACAGAGTGCAGAAAGAGAAAGGAAAGGAGAGACAAAATAGCAAGAAAAGGCTTAATTAAATTTGAGCCACCATAAATTCTGGTGTTGTTTTTTTCATTAAGCAGTACTAGGGATTGACCCAAGAACCCTCCCACTGAAGTACATACATTCTCAGCCACTTTTATTTTAGTAAGACAGGGTTTCACTAACTTGACCAGGCTGGGTTCAAATTCATGATCTTCCTTCCACAGCCTCTCAGAGTCCAGGAATGAGAGGCTTATATCACCATGCCCAACTCATAAATTGTTTTGTGTTTTCTGATAGAGCACATTGTTTAAGTATGGCTCTTCAGCGATGTCCTCCCCCAAGCATATTTCTCCTGTATGCCTGAACAGTCTGGTGACACTAAACTTTGGGTGGTAAATTGAGAGATTGCATGATATGGACCATTAGGCTTGCATCAGGAAGATAGAGGCAGTATCTATTCGACTAATATTGTATCCCCAGGATTACCCTTTGAGCTTAGTGGATACTCCTCACTGGATACTGTCAACACTTTTTACCTTCTGTCTTTAATGCAATTAGCCCTGACATGCATTTTGTACTGTGAGTTAGCCCTTGTCCTCTGAAATTCTCCCTTTCTTTTAAGACACAAATACCTCCAGTTTTCCTCCACTCTGGTCCCTTTCAGGTTTTATGAAGCCCATTCTTTGTTTGAAGAGCACTCTCTAACTGCCAGTGAAACATGGAGCTTTATTTTTTCATTACTAAATAACAGTTTTATTTACCCTTTCTCTTGGTTTTAAGTAAGAAGCCAGTAGATCAACTCAGAACTCAAATTCCAGATTCACAAATCCAACTTCCTGTAGAATGTCTGCCTTGGCACAGGAAATCTCAGACTTCACACATTCAGCTTTGAGTGTGTCACGTTTCCTCAGTTCCATCCTATCGCCTGATTCTCTGTTGTCTCTCTGATTAGCAGTCTGGAAAATCATTCTAAACTGCAGCTTTCTCATTCGGCATGTGTATCCAACTGTTCCTCTGTTCCTCTGTATTTGATCTTCTAAATCAGTTTTAATGGTTGTCTTTTTCTTAACTTTTAGAAACATATTTTAAGTCTTTATATCACTTGCAATTCAATTATTACTAGAGTCCTTTTTCCCCCATTTTATTGATATGTATAACTGTAAAATTTAAGCTTTACAATGAAGTTTAGCATTTTGTGCACCTAGTTCACCTGCCCCCTCCAGCCACTCCTGTGTAACTGCTGGATAGATCACTCTAAAAATCAAATTTAATAGCGTCTCCCGACTTGAAACAGCTCCTCACATGGCTCTGAGGCTAAAGCACAAACTCCAGCCTGGAGCAACAGGCCTTTTGTGACTTGCTCCTGACCCATCCCTTCAGCTGCAATTCTGGACTTAGAGGGTAAAGCTTTCTCAAATACTGTATGGTAGTTCTTCTAAATCAGACACACTTTTTTTTTTTTTTTCAATTCCAGCCTTACATAGTTTCATCTCCTTTCACCTTTTTTAGCTTCAAAGTTTCAAAGTTCAAAAAGATAACATTTTATTATTCCAGAATAGTAACTAGGCCTTACATGAACTCATTTCACACTTTCGGATTTACTTCAAAAACCACCTCCTCGAGAAGCATGTTTTTGTGCCTGTTCTGAGGCAGGTTTTCTCCTGTGTCCCCATGTCACATTTCTTTTTTTAAGGCTAAAATTTTATATCTTTTTTTTTTCTTTCAACATGCCTGTTCTTTCATCCCTGAGCACAATGAAGGTAATTAGTGGGCAGAGGTATGTGATGTGGAATCTGACTAGGAATGAGAAAACTTTCACTGCCAGTTATCACTGACCTAAGTTATACTATCCTTTATTTATTGATGCTCAGTTTCCCCATGTGTAAAATGTGTATGATGATATTTCTTACTAGTAGAGACATTACAAAGGTAGAGAAGCTTATATACTCTTGTTGTTTGGCTTTGAAATGTCCCCCAAAGGTCTCATGTATTTGGATGTTATACATTATCCATGGAAACATGTGCTGTAGGAGGTGGGAGTCTGGTCTGAAGGGGTGGATTGTCGGTGTGTGGTGGAAGCCAGACATTTCGTAGATTACAGATTACAGTCATGGAGTGAGTTAGGGGCTTAAACCTGGAAGTGGCAGAACACTGAGGAAGGACCCAGGAGGAGTGGCTCACTGGGACAGGACCCAGAAGGATAGATGCTACTTCTTCCTTTCCTTCTGGGGACTTTACTTCCTATTTGCAATGCCATGAGATGCTGCCTCCAGCCCTGCCTTTGTCATGTGCTTCCACGAGAATAGATTGTGACCTTCTGAAGCTGTGAGCTAAATTGAATCTTTCCTCCCATAAGTTATAGATGTTCGGTATTCTTTTTCAGCAATGAGAAAGTAACTAAGTAGCATAAGCACCATAAAGATCTTACAACAATGCATGACACATTATAGGTACTCTATAAAATAAGGTGTTGTTTTTATTTTATGTCCATAGAAAAAGACCCTCAAGTACTAGTTAGTTATTATTAGTGAAAGGAAATTGTGAATCTTTCAAATATCCTCAATTATTCCTTCAGAGAACATGTCCTTGACTCCTTCCACAGCCTGATTCTGGTAGAATCCAATTCTTCTCTATATATTGTTTAGAGAGCAATATAATCAAGTGCGGTTCTCTTTTATATTATTTATTATAATTCAAATGAATATTTTTAATCAATAGACAACCATTTTTTTCCTAAATGTTCATTCAACGCTTCACATAATGTACATATTGTAATGGTCAATGTATATTTGTTAAATACATTGAACTATTTACTAGCAGGAATAGAATTCCCCTTTCTCACACGAATTGGAGTGTTACACACCACTATCAGGACAACCGGATCATCCTAACAGGAGCTATCATAGTATTAGCACTGAGTCCTACAATCTAAGATTCATTCTCACAGAATTATATATATATATATATATATATATATATATATATATATATATATATGAGCATGTATACATTCATTAACTCAGTGTTTATTTCACATTCGATTTTTCTTATTCAAACTTCTTTCCACTTCTTTTGTTAGTCACAATGTACATATTTTACTTTTTCCCCATTTTTACTAATATATACATATGCGATATATAATGTTTGTGAAGAATTTGAGTACTTTGTGCACATATATATCACATCAAATTTGATCTTCCACCGGGAAAAAAAGCAAAGAAAGGTAATAAAGCCATGCATTTCTTAGGCTACCCTGTCTGCCTCTCCTATCCTATCCTTTTCTTACAAGCTAGCGCAAGAGGAGAAAAGGTTGAATCCTCAAGCAGACTGTCTGAATGAATGTCGACAGTAAGTCCCTTTACAGGGTCCTTAAAAACAACTAGATTTTCATTTGATGTAAAACTTTGAAGACTGAAATACCTGCTTGCTGTTATAAGATTGTTCTTTTCTTTAAAAAAGTAAATTTAACGATATGAAAAAAGAAATAAAATATGATCTTCTTTAAAAAAAAAATGACAATCCTTTTCTATTTTTGGTTTTCCCAAGCCCTCACCATCTTCCTGTAATTCCTACTACCACACCCATTTGGTTCTATAGAATGCCTGTATTCTGGGTTTTCCACATCAAAGAAACCATTAAGTATTTAAGAGATTTAATCTTCTGCATCTGACTCACTTCACCACTCAAATCACTACTCTTTAGCTCGGCTTCCAATCCCTAGAATGAATTGCAGTGGCCATATCCTGATGCTTCTTCTTGGGGTCTAGCAGAGCTCTTTATTGGGATGATTTGCTGAAAACTTTTTTTAATCTTAGTATATTTTTGTTTAGATTCTTTAACGTGGCCTCACCTACCTCTCCACATAAGAAAAGAACTATAGCAATAAAATTCATAAGCCTATAAAATGTGAGAAAAAAAGAGAAAAGTTAAATTTCAAATTTCTTAGCTGGGTACTGAAAGGTAAATGTTTGTACATTCAAAAAACATTCAGGTTATCATTACATCAGTTTTCTTGGGACAAACTTACATCAAAGACCAAATAAGTGAATTGAATTGACACATTAAATGAACTTACATCAGTATCATAAGAGTAAATTATACATAAGCAACAGATATAATGGCATACTTAGTTACTTCAGAATTTTTTTAGTTTCATAAATTATTTACTCACATTTTACTAATTACTAACACTTTGCCAGATTTGGCTTATCATTTTAACTACCATAAATTTATGCATACATATTTTTAAAGATTTTATACCAATTCTCCATGTTGAATATTATTACTATGTTTCACAAACTAATATTCTGTTCAAATAATAATTATGGTGGGAAATTTCACAGATTTTATGAGAAAGCTGGTACTGTTTTAGAAGCACACCAATCAAATGATTCAAATGCTAATCTAATTTTTCTGTTACACTTTCTCTTTAGATGTTTACTTTCTTTCATGTTCTTTGGTGCTGCTTGTGTCGTTGTCCCTCTCAAAGATTCCTTCAAGTATTTGCTGCACTGCTGGGCTACTGGTAGCAAATTTCTTTAGGGACTCTTAGTCACGAAAAATTGTTACTTCTCCTTCAATTCTCAGGTTGCTGGAGCAACCTGGGTTTACACTTGCTGTCTTTTTAAAGGCCAGGATCTCCTGGCCTTTAAAGTTCGCATTGAGAAATCCGTGGTAATTTGAATGGGTTTGCCTTGACAGAATATTGTCTGTTTTTCTCTTGCTGCTTTTAATATTCTCTCTTTATGTTGTATATCTGAGGTTTTGATTACAACGTGTCATGGCAAATCTCATTGCTGGTTGAAGCTATTTGGTGTTCTCTAAGCTTCTTATATCTGAAAATTAATTTCTTTTCCTAGATGTGGGAAATGTTATTGTATGATTTCAGTCTTTATCCCTTCATTGCTGTATTCTGCTCCTCCTCTTGCACCCGTAATTTTGAGGTCAATTCTCTTGGAATTATCCATCAGCTGTTGTATCCAGGTACTTTGCTCCTTTATAATTTTGGAGTCATACCTAATTACTGCATTTGTTTTCTCATCATTGTCTTTAAGGTCTGAAATTCTGTCCTTGCAATGTTCAAGTAGACTTCCACTGCTTACAAATGCATCTTTCATATCTTGAACTTATACCAGATTTCTTTTCAAAATTTCCAGTTCTCTATCAAAATGTTCCTTCACATCTTTCATTTCTTTATTTACCTCAGCCAGCTTTTTATTCACGCCTTCTATATGCTCAATGTGGACCACAACCATTATTTGTTTAGTCAGTTCCTCTTTAGGATTCTGATCATTGCTTGTATTTCTTTGAGGATATCTTGTTTGAACTGGATGCTCGACTCGTTTACTTGCCTTTTGACTTCCTTCTTTATGAATTCCACTATCTCAGGGCACATGACATTAATTTCTGAAGTCTCAGGCATTTCTGTGTCTGTCCTGTTACCTTATCTCCTTCCCATATTTCTGTTGCCAAGGGACTTCACTTTAAAGGCCTACCTTAAGAGGTTTCTTTGAACAACTATGAGGGTGTTTGTGGGGAAGGGAACCAAAATTTCTTTGAGTTCTTTGCTGGGAGTAGGCAGTGAGGGAGGATCTAACAATCTAATGGTCTCTGAAGTATCTTGTTCACTCCTGGCCCATCAACAAAACTCTTTCACCTGTCCTGGCTTCCCTCTCCTGAGGGCTGGGCTCTCTGCCCCTAGAATGCTCCCACTACACTAGAGCCATTCTGAGGGCTGGTGGCCTTTCTCTCCCTCCACAACTATCTCTTGTGCCAGTTTCTTCCTATGCCCTGCTTAAGGTTGACCCCAAAAGTCCTAATGTGCTCTTCTGAGATTTCCTTTACTCTAATCATTTCAGTCTCATGATCTTTTTCAAAAAAAAAATGCCACCTGCTTATGTCACTGCCTGTTATGGCTACTGAGTACTGGAAGAGGCCTTTTCTAGGGGGAGCTCAGATGGCATTTGTGGTATTTACTACCCACAAGTTCATTTTTTAGAGGCTGAGGCTACTAGCTGCTGTCAATTCTCACTTCTCCTGGGTCCACACTTACCTTGATCAGAGGTTCCATGTGGGCATTCCTTCTTCTGTGGATGCTAGATCCCAGCCATTTGTAGTCACCCTGGGATGGGTTCCTGAGCTACCGTTTACCTCCACTTCTGATGTGTTTTCGGGGTTTCTGGCCTTTCTATGACCTCCTTTCAATTGCTGACGTGCTGTCCTAGCTACATTTGATAGGCAGTTTTTGACTTCTCAACATTCTTAACTTTTTAAGTGGGTTCATGAGACATTGTGCAGCTCTGTGACTAGGCAGCCATCTTGACCAGAAGTAAAAAATGGACATATTTTACGTGCAACATACCCCATATTCTTTTTTGGAAGGAGGCAGGAAGGAAAATTTAAAAAGAAACGAAGAAATTGCTTATTGTTGATTTTAGTGAAAGTATGAAGCAATATGACTTATGAGGCTTGAGAATCACTTACTAAGTGAGTTGCCATGAATCTCAGTCCTAATTATAATACTCTCAGCAATGAAGGCATTTTTCATATTTTATAAACATGATATTGTTTTGTATACATTCTCTCGTCTAATGCTTTCAACAACCCCTGGGGACTTAAGTTGATGCATGAATTGGTCCATGTTTCTCATACAAATCAATTGAAATTCAGAGACATCACATGACCTTCTCAAATTCTCATTTCTGAAATGGTCAAGTCATGACTCAGACACCAGCTTTGGCAAACCCACCGCTATTTGTTTTTAGATCATGGCAGCACTTCATAAATAAAATTTCTGTGTGAAGTTACAAAGCTAAGCTAAGATTGAATTGCAAATTGGGAATTATTTTAGGAGACAGGTAACAGAATCTACTTACCACATTAAATACCAGGAAGAACGAACTATACATATTTGTGAGTTTTTTCAAGCTCTGTTGAGACACAGAAACAAGGCTTATTATACAAAAGAACATATTTTTAATATCTGTATTTTTGTAATATCCATATTTTATTACATGCAGATATAGTATTTTCCTAGTGCAACATAATGTCTAAAGCAGATCATTGTTTAATTACAATGAGAACTGAAGTAAACAGCATGAGTGATTTCTAAAAATCTAACCACTGATAACCACACCCATTGGCAATCCTCCTAAGTCTCACAAGAAGACAATGGAGTTGATTGTGTTAAGAGAAAATTAAAAATAAACACCAAGCTTTGTGCCAGAAACATGGTAAAAGATAGAATCTTGATGAAAATTAATGAATAAAATTACATAAACTTACATCATAAGAGACCTTTCTTTTATGTTTTATTTCTATTATTTTTGCATATTGAGCCATTTCCCATTTTGCAATTGTTATGTGTAAAAAGCATTATTCTACATGGAAAAAGGTTTTTAATTAAGTCCAAGTTAGTATTTTTAAGAACATAAACTGGAAGACATATACATGTAAACTTGACTCCCACTTGCTACTTGTTGATAACATCACATAAAAAAGAAGTGTACTGCCAGGATTAAACAGGATGCCTTATTCATTTATTCACTCATTCCTTAAGAGCTACTTAGTTTTAGGAACTGTTCAGGGATCACCTGAGACACAGTAGTGAATAAACTAAGATTTGTGTTCACATGATATTCATTCTGGTAAGGGAAAGTAAAGAAGTAAAGAAGCTCCACTAATACCACGTGATGAGAGCTCTGGTTTATTTCCTTCCATCACACCTTCCAAATCCCTCGGTTCTTTGCCAATAGAAGATGTATGGATTACCTATAAAGGCATATGAACAGCTGTCTCTGAAAGTAGAGCAAAGGTTTGTCCTGAGAGTAAGAGTGGTCATTGAAAGTGTGTCTAAGTTGAATCCTTATTCTACTAAAGTTATCGTTATTTTATACTTTCAGAAGGACCTAGGGAATGATTCCATTTGCCTTGGGGTTTTATTAACTTGATCCTGTACCTAAGCTAAACGCCCACAAGTGAAGAAAATTTAGCCCAGTCAATAACTCTCACCAATGTGTTGCACCTTCAGAGTAGTATGAATTGGGCTATTTCCACAAATTTATTACCTTTTTTTTTTCTGAGAAGGTTTTCATCCATGTGCTCCTGAGGAAAAGAAAGAAAAATAAATGAGTAGGTCTCTGTGGATCTTATAAAGAAAGAAAAGCCAAAATTGGCAGCTGCTTGCAGATATAAAAACAATAATTTTTAAAAATATGTAAATGCCAAGAAGCTTCAGTTTTGATCTAGAGTGAATTCACCTTTACACTCCTTCCAAGAAACAAAGGGACAAAAATTAAAAATCTGATAATCTCAGTATTTTATGTACTGTTGCTATGTCACTGAAAAGTGCTAAGAAAAATTACAAGTTTGAGTGCAAAATGAAGATATAAAATAAAGTTTCCCATTAACATATATATCTGTGTAGATTCTCACATGAACCAAATTAAAATCCATGAATATGGTAATCGTCTTAAAAACTGATGTCAATCGTCGTGGTTAATTTTACATTCACAATTTAAATTATTATTATTTAAACATCTAGAGGACCTCAAAACTTCAATTAATTTTATCTTGGCTGATTAGAATGTTCTATATCCCAATGTGAACCCAGAGAATAAACCAAATAAAGGAAAAAAATGTCAAAGAAATTGGGTAGAAGAAGAAAAGACAACTTAAATATTCAGGGTGACCGAGAATACCACAGAATGACAATGTGTTAGCAGATTTAGAAATTAAGCATTTAGGTTCAAGTAGGACAGACAGCCGTATGTCCAAAAGAGATTCTGTAATAAAATACTTACTAAACTGTTGGTTCATTTGAGCTATTATACTGATAAAAGAGGTCTTAAAGTTCATTTGGTGACAAACGTAAGAAGAAGCTAACAGTTGAAAGGAGATAATTATTAAATCCATGGAAAACAAATGTACCATGAAGAAATAAGATCATAGTAAGTAAGCATGGCTCACCAATGAAAAGTCTATAGTGAGTAATAACCCTTAGATTAAAACTTAACACATTGGTATTTATAGTTTTCAGAGGTTTGGAATCAGACTGCTGTCTGGGTTTCTTGGTCTCCACCACCCTGATGGCCCACATGGAACTTGTAATTTTTCCTTATTTGGTCAGCCAATTTTTTAACATGTAAGTAAATTTTATCCTGCACATATTCCATTGGTTCTCTCTGGAAATCTCTACTACAAGCACCAAGAAAAGAGACAATAGGAGAAGTTTGTGAAATTATGGTATCAAAGCCAACAAAGAGATTGAACAGCTCCATTATATCCGTCTCCTAAGGCTCCCACCACCTCAGAACTATAGCAAACCCTACCTAAAATGGGCTCTATCCTCTCACTACTTGAAGAATCCTCTGAAGATAAAAATGGGGACTTGGAAAAGGCACAAATGGGGACAAGTCTGTCAAAGGTGTCTGTCATCTTCACAATTTATTATTATCTGCTTATAAAATATTTGTGAACATTTGCTACTCATAGGAATTATTTGTGCTAATTAACTAAAAATCTACACGACTGCCTTAAAATATTAGTACAACAGAACTCATAAAAATCCTTATGTGTATAATTTGTCCTCATAATCAATTGTGGTACCAACCCAGATGAATTTTATGATAAACTAAACTATATCTAACTCATATGCAAAGAATGGTAATAGCCCTAAGAAAGTCTGTCTCTCTTTATTTTCTTTTCCCACTATTTTTATTAATATACATATGTAATACATGGTGTTTACAATGAACTTGGGTATTTCGTGCACATATGTATCATATCGACTTTACAATCCCTTCCCATTTTTGACCCTCTTATGCCTTCCCTATCCCTTCCCCCAACTCTGCCTATCACTTCATGTGGTATAGAATGTCTGTGTTCTGGGTTTTCCAAGTCAGAGAAACTATATTATACTTAACATATTCATCTTCCACACTTAAATCATTTCACTTAAGTCACCACTCTAACTCAGCTTCCTATACCTCGAATGGGTCACAGTAGTTAAATCATGATGCCTCCTCTCTGAATCCAACCAATCCCTTTGTTGGGATATTTACCAAAAGGTTTTTTTTTTTTTTTCCTATATTTTGCTATGTCTTTGTTGCTATTCTTAAGCCTGGCCTTACCCACCAGTTCACATTAGAAAATAACTACAAGCATATAGTTCAAAAGACTAGTAAATTTAGGAAGGAAGGAAAAAACTTAAATTTCAAATGCCTTAGCTGAATACTGGAAGGTACATGTTTGTACATTCACAGGGTTATCTTTACATCAACCAGTTTCGTTAGGATAAATTTTCATCAGTGACCTAATAAGTGAATTGCTACAATAAAACAAAGTTAAAACTATATCACATTGCTACATTAAATGAACAAATCTATACC
>PVKB01007873.1:0-25689 GCA_004027205.1 Ctenodactylus gundi
CCTGGCTGAACACTTCACTGGCCACATGCACCCTGCGAGTGGCACAAAGCCCACGAGGCAGTCCCTGGGAGTGTCCCCGCATGCTCACACGTGGGCGCTTCCCCGGGTCGCCACCCCGTCCCTGGCTCCGGGACACGGCCGAGCTTCCCCAGGTCCTGGGTCCTGAGAGCTTTGCTGGTCCCAGGGAGCCCGCCTGCTTCAGGCAGGGGAAGGTCCGCCCATGCCACAGCTTCCCTTGGGTCCACGGCCATGGACGGTTAGGTCCCTGCGGGGCACCGGCTCCCCAGTGGAGCCGCACCGCGCCTGCACCTGACGCAGGTCCTCAGGGGCTCTGCAGTCCAGAGAAGATGGCGCGCCCTGCTGGGGCTCTGGGTGTCCTCCTCCCTGCCCCGCACCAGGCCACGCCCACCCCTCTCAGCCTGTCTCTACTCACCTGACCCTGGTGCTGTCCCAGGAAAGGTGCCTAAGGCTGGACCGGAAGGTTCCAGGCGGGTCTCAGGGTGAGGCTGGGATTTAGAGGCGGAGGCGGGGCTAGGAAAGCACACGCGCAGAACGAGCCTAAGCCCGCCTCCCAAGGTGCTTTGCGGACAGCCGTTCCCACTAGACGCCCGTTTTACCTATTTCCCGACAGGGCCCTCCAGATAACCCCGCAGCCTTCCTCCTCTAGTAGAGATTTGAAAGTTTCCGGCAGCTTTTTCTCCTCAAGTTCTCTGAGTTACAACCAGTTTGTTTTGTTTTGTTTTGTTTTTTTCTGCACAATGCCGTGCTAAGCGCTGAGGCAGTGCCTGAGTGAAGAATAGTCTCACGGACCTGCATTCAGGTGTGCCAGACTTTGTCATCTTGGTCTTCATCCGTCAGGCCATCCGGACCTTCACTGTGACCCAAGAGATGCAGGCAGCGAACACATCTTAGGTAAGCCTTTGTTCCCTCTGCACTGTGTTGTGCAGTGGTTTAAAGAAGGTTACCCGAAGTCCGTACGTTAAATGGAAGCGAAGTAGTCGAAGAGATCAGTGTGGGGAGGACAGGCACTGCTTGACCTTGCTGCTAAGTATTAGTTGTTAGTAGATATCTTTGTCAGTGCCAGTAGATACTTTCTAGGGGTATGTTTTAGATTCTACTCCTATTATGTGGAAGGTGGTGTTCATTCCAGTGAGACCTATGGTTCACAATTCCAGATGTAGTGAGAATGTATTTGTAACAGGTAAAACAATACAGCTTTTAGAAGGTGATACAGAATGTCTTAAACACTGACCATTAAAACACTGAGACATCTTTGGTACATTGACATTATGAACTCTGTCCACCAAAAGAATAATAAGAAAACAAAATGTAAACTAAATGATAATGTCAGAGACAATGTGAGAGGGGAAATTTCTAAAGCAGTCATGACCAGATTGTGGTCCACTATAGCATTGCCCTTGAGTCGTTTTTAATGTTATAATGAAAAAAAGTTTAAAAATATACACATATATTGCATTAGCTGTGTTACATATTTTATAAAAGGCCCAAGTAAGTTCTTCATTTAAAAAAGCAAAGGCAAAAACATGGTGGGCTACAGGTTGAACACAGCTGCACTGAAAGAAATAAGGAAGAAATGCTCATAACCACAGCCACCCAGTCACCTGAGCAGCCTGTAGAGGTCGGGGGGGACTGCAACTCACAGGAGTCCTGGAGGGAGGAAGGGCTCTCGGGGCTGGCCATGTGCCATTTCATGATCTGGGTGGTATTTTTCATGAAGATTTGATTTCTAATAAGTAGTCAGACTATAGCTCATACGTTTTCAAACTTTTCAAACGTGTCATATTTCATAATAGAAACAAGTGGAAATATGTTTTAAAAAATCCTTAACTGTTCTTAAAATTCCGCTAGAACAGATTGAGAAAATTTGGCTTTTGAAATAGCTGTGCTCTGATTTAAATATACTTTATCTCCCTAAGACTTGTAGTGAATTTTAGTCCCATGTATGAGGTGTTAAGAGGATAGAGATTTAGTCAGATGATGGCATTTGGAGATAGGCTGTTGGGAAGAGATTAGGTTTAGGTCATGAGGGTGGAGCTCTCATGATTGAGTTCTGATAGCTTTATAAGGAATGGGAGAGATAACAGAGGAACAGAGATACATGCATACTCCTGCAGTGATGGAATGCAACCAAGTGAGACCTTCTCCAGAACCTGCACAAGGTCATTTGGACTCCCAACTTTCCAAACTGTGTACTGAATAACCTCTTTTGTCTATTAAGTGGTGTGACTCTGAAATTTCATTGCAGTCAAAAGAAGACTAACGCTGATGGTAGTACTAGGTAGCAGGAAGATACAATTTAGTATCATTGTAAAGATGTATTACAGTTTATTTTAGAGATGATTCTAAACTATGTCCTGAGAGTTCATCCTCTTCCAATGATGATGGAAATTATCACCACAGGGAAAATATCCAAAACTATTTTATGCTACAAATGAGTGATAGAGCGAAGTGTTTGATCACAATCCCAAGGGACCATACCTGTCGGAGTTACTTTTTTGTTGCTGTGAATCAAGACTCAAATTTCACGAATTTAGGGGAGGAAAGGTTTATTTTAGCTTTCAGTTTCACAGTGTCACAGTCCATTCAGGGGCAGCTGGCAACAGTGGAAGTACATGGCAAAGGCAGAGTTGAAGGCAGCTTCTCACAACATAACAAGCAAGAAGCCAAGACCTATCAAGTCTAATCTTGTCCCAGAGGTAGGTAGTAGTGTATGTATACTTCTAGGTCCCATCCCAGTGATCTGTGCCTTTTGGGCCCAGCCCTAGTGTTACACCCCTTCCAGGTGTGGAAGGTGTGGTAAGCCCCCACTACATGCCTGTGATCAGTCGACACACTGGCAATCCACCCCTCCAACACACAATTGCATAGGATGATCATTTCCATCCCAAAAGGAAGGAATAGGAGGATAGAAAGTAATCGGACCAAAACAAGGTCTAAACCCAGCAGGGGAAAGGGTTAAATCCTGTAGCTCTTTGTCCAGCAACTGGAGTAAATTGTGGTGGGATAATAACTCCGAAAGGTTTGGATGGACACACCCCTACAGTGTTACTGCTGGCTGCAACCTCCTTCTTCTCTCCTTTGGGCTGGATCACTCCTGGTCTGAAGCTTTTCTCAGATGACAATACATGCTCTTCTCCAAATATTCAGGCTCTCCGTTGCACCTGAGGCTGATCCTTCACAACCTCACGCACTGACCTATCAGGAGCATACTGCCTTCTGGCACTCTTTTTCCATGGCTGCAACGGCTTCTGAGTGCCTGAATTTCTCAACTCTGGGAAGGTGAACTCTGGCAGACATTTCAGGGAGCTCAGGGATACTCTTCACAAAACAAGATATTTTGCTTTTGCACTCTTTAATTGGTAAAGGGTGGGATCTTACTGGTTTGAGAGGCACCCTTTGTCATATTCCTGATTCCAAGTACCTGCTTTCTGTTTAATGTTAGTATCTTGAACAACCACATGCTTCTTCACTCCAAACTGCAAGCTTTTTGCATCTGTTTTATTTGCATTTTCCCCTTTTGTTTGCCACAGAGTTCGCTAAAAGCCAATAACAGTACTCCAGCAGCAGCCTGAATATTGGACTGCCTTGAGATTTCCTCCACTAGATTAAGCAGTCTACCGCCCTTAATCTTAGTTTCAGGCAGAGTCTCAGAACAAGGGAAAAACACCAACAAACTTTCTGCCAGATCATAGCATGTATGGTTTTTAGACCACTTGCTAGTACAGTTCCCCTTTCCATCTGAAACTTCTTAAACTTGGCCTTCCCAATGCATATTCCTATGAGCATTCTGGTCTTCTGAGCTCTGACCAGAAACTCTCATCAAGCTTGGCTCAGAGTACTCCAAGGCTTCTCCAGCCAGGCTCCTCAAACTTTTTCCAACTTCTCTGCAAACTGGTTCCAAAGACTTCCAAATCATATGATCAGCTAAAGTCACAACAATAACTCCACTTCTCTGGTACCAGTTGTTGTCTTGGAACTTTTATGTTGCTTTGACTCAAAACCAGACATCTACAACTTTAGGGGAGGAGAGGTTTATTTTGGTTCACAGTTTCCCAAGTTCACAGTCCACTCAGCGGCAGCTGGCAAGGGTGGAAGTATATGGCAGAGGCAGAGGTGGAAGCAGCTTCTCACAACATTACAAACAGAAAGCCAAGTCCCATCAAGTCCTGTCTGGTCCTAGAGGAAGTTAGTAGCATACAAACACACACTTCCAGGTTCCAATCCAGTGATCTTCCTCTCCTCAGTCCAGCCTCAGTATTTCTCCCCTTCCAGATGTGGAAGGTATGGTAATCCCACACTACACACCTGTAATCCAATGTACATGCTGGTAATCCATCCCTCCAGACTAGGCCCCAATTTCCCAACAGCACATGGTTCCAGAGACAATCCATAACATCCAAATACATGAGACTTTTTGGGGACATTCCAGATCCAAACCTCAATAATACCTCATCGATGCCATATATGCATGCATATATAAATGCCACCATAAATATAAATATCACCCATTGGCATGATTTGGAACTTGAGTGTCTGCTAAGGACCATGAGGTGAAGGTTTGATTTCCAGCTCATAGCACTACTTGAAAGTGGTAGAACCTTCAGATAGAAAAGTGTAGCAGAAGGAGGTTGATTCATTAGGGGTGTGCTCTTGATGGTAAGATCCTGGCCATCCCTTTCTCCTTGCTTCCCAACCTTTTTGGGGAAAACTGTTTCCTCCACTGTCTTCCACCATGATGTACTACCTCAATGCAGGTCCAAAAGCAATGGGGTCAAAGACCATGGGCTGAAATTTCCAAAACTGTGAAGTAAAATAAACCTTCCTTGTTTGTAAGTTGATTTGTCCTGGGTATTTATTTGTTACAGCAATGGAAAATTAATTAGCATGTCCAGAGGTAATACTTTTTAATTTTTAAGAGGAGTCTATGTATGCTGTGAAATTCTTTCTATAAACTCCCAAGCTTTGTCTATCCTAATTTTTTTCTGAAAGAATATTTTTTGAGTTATAATTAACATACCATAAAATTCACCCATTTTAAGTATACCACCACATCATAAATTCTAGTAAACACAGTGATGCAGACATCATACAATCCAATTTTAGAACCTTTTCATCCTTCTCAAGTCATACCTTGGTCTTTGCCACAGAGCCTTGAAGATTCTTTGTCCCCACAAGTCCCAGGGAACTCCAGTCTACTCTCTGTTTCCATGGATCTGGCCTTTCTGGAGATTCTGTGTCAGTGCAGTCACACAACACATGTCCTTTTGTGCCTGGTTTCTTTCGCTTAAGATCATGTTTTTGAAGTTCACCCACCGAGTAGCATATTTCAGTAGTTATGATACTTCTCATGATTGAGTAATACCCATGGTGTGGATATACCAGTTTATTATTTTTTTTTCATCCATCAGCTGATTGATATTTGAGTTGTTTCTATCATTTGACTATCACAAATAACATTAAATGTTGGGCTCATGCTGTGTTTTGCTGAGCCCAGGCCTGAGCTCCCATGGGAAACAGCCTTGTAAGAGACCTCACAGGGCACTGTACTCACTGTCCCGTCTGCTCCATGGTAAGAGAGTTTCAGTGGAGTGGATGATTTCTTTTTTTCAAGGGAGCAACACCCTCCTCTACTTGTGCCTGAGAATGGGTCGGCATGCCTGCTTTGGGAACACTGTTTCTCAAAGTGATAGCCCATTTTCACTGTTTTACTGTCAAAGATTATTAAGCAGGGATTAATTATTGCTTTGCTAATTTCTGCATTTTACTCCTGTGTTTTGCCTTAATAAAAAGGCTTGCATCAGAAATCCAAGCAGTTAACCTTGGGCCCTCTGTTTTGTTTAGTCCAAGGCTTTTTCTGAATTTCTTTTTCTTCAAAGGCTGGGAAGATTTTCATTAATGTCAAAGCTGCCATTCATGAATGACCTATTACATGCCATAGTAACATCATCCTCATCTCTGATGGCTGGCTGGCAGCATCATTGCTACCCCTGTTGCACATATGGGGAGACTCCAGGTAAGAGTGGTCCAAATTTGGGTGGGGCTCACTGGTTGGGACATGGGGACTTTTCCACCCCCAGCACAACTAGGCTAATAGCTTCCCATTACTACAGTGAAACACCTGTGAAAATTAACTTGTAAAGAGAAAGGGTCTGTTTTGGTTCAGTGTAGGAAGTTCCGGTCTGTGATCAGTTGCCTCTCTCGCTTTGGGTCTGTAGTTAGGCAGCATATCACGTTGGGTGCATGTGGTGTAAATAACCCTCCTTTGCACCAGAAAACAAAAAGAAATGAGATGGGGCCAGGGACCCACAATCCCCTCTTGGTGATGCCTCCCTTGACATAAGGACTTCCTGGTGGGTTCCGCCTCCTCATGCCTCAGTCCTGAGTTGCTGGGAATCCAGGCACACTCTCTGACCCTAGGCTTCTCTCATTATTTAATACATTTGTCCCGCATGTTAAAAAGTCAAAATGTTTACAAGACTTAGATTACACTGATCTTACTATAACAAAATATAAGTGGTCATACATTCAGGAAATATTAATACTATCTTTATAATAGGTTTATTCCATTATTTTTTGATGGTAAAGGTAGAAATTTCTGCAGTCAAAATTTTAGAGGCAATAACCTTACAAGAATAAAACTTCTTGAGTATGTCCCCAACTTTGAACTCACTTTGAGAACCATCTTGACAATATCTGAGTGTGTCAGGGTTTGGGGGCAGTCCTGAGGTGGTGGAATCCCTCTTGTTCTGTCAGTTGGCTGCATTTAGATCCATCCATTAAGAAGGCAGAAAGTGTGGGTTCTCTGTATGAAATCTTCTGGGGAAGGGGGCTCTGGGCCAGGTGTTCATGGAACTCAGTGATGTGCTTGTGTAACTTCCTTAAGTGAGGTCTCAAAAACTTTGTGAAATCACTGTTCACCATGGTGAGTCCTATAGCAGAGATCTATATAGGGTCATCCTTTAGGATATCTCTGAGGGAACTTGGAGACACTTGGGCAGTTGGGCTTTCTGGGTGAGCTGTGGGTGAGAAAGTGTGGCAGTCACTGGCCACTGTGGGAGATAACAGTTGAAGAATTCCGAGTTGTCTCTGTGGTCTCAATGCAATTTTGTGTCAGCGGTTTCTCTATGAGTTCTCTGGGGGTGTCTCTGTGATATCATTCTGTGAGGACCATTGTGGTGGTATGCAATTTCTGAGGGAGCTCCTTGTGGGTTGTTTCTATTTTGTTATGACATCTTGGAGTGGATTTCTGAGGGTTTAGAGATCATTCAGTGCATATCTGAGTGGGTCTGTGTGGAAATGTCAGTGTGACTCTTTGGAAATATCTGTGCAGAGTACTGTGCCATTGTGGGTCCCTGTGGCAAGGTCCGTGTTGAAATTTGTGGAAGGTTCAGTGTGGTTTTCTGTGGGAATATCAGCGAGTCTCTGTGGAAATGTTTGTGTGGGTCTCTGAGGGGTGTTCAATGTGGGTCCTTGTGAAGACTCAAAGCCTGTCTGTGGGTTTCTCTCAGTGTGGCTCTCTGTGGAGGTCTGTGGGTCTGTTTATGTGGGCATCTCTCCATGTGGATTTGCTTGGAATCTTACTGTAGATCCTTGCTAGATTGATAGTATTGTTATCTGAAGATCTCTACGTGAGCCTCTGTTTAAGCCTCTGTGAGTCTTTGTTGGTTCTCTGTGTGTGTGTGTGTGTGTGTGTGTGTGTGTGTGTGTGTGTGTGTTAATGTGGAAATCTGTATGGTTGTCTCTATGTGAGCTTGTAGAAGTGGTTTCTTTATTTTGTGATCTCTGAGAGGCATTCAGTTGGGAATTTTGAGGAGATCTCTTACAGAGGGATCTCTTCAATGATGTGGAGGTTTCTGTGAGGAAATCTAGGGTAACCTGGGAAGATTTTGGGTATCTCTCAGTGTGCCTCTTTGTCAGAAACTCTGAAGATCTCTATAGGGGTGTTGTGATGTGTGCTTCTGTAGTGGTCTCTGTAGGGGGGTTCTCCATTGAGGAATTTGTTGGTTCTGTTTGTTCTGAGGTTATTAGCCTTCATAAAGAACAGATAACAGTGGCTGCAGAAAGAACAGAAATTTGCTCAGTTCTGCTCTGGCTGCTCCATCAACATTGCCTTTGGTGGAATTTGTCATCTCCAGTCTGGGTGTTCACATCCAGGACTTCTTCCCACCCAGAATCTGCTTCTCTGGTCCCTGAGATGAGCACAGTGTCATACTCAGGGCTTTGGTTCTGCTCTTACAACTAGATTTTCCCTGGACGTTGACATTGTGCTCAGGTGAGACAGAATCATGATCAGGGTGTGTCAGTGGGGCAGATACCCTCACCCTAAAGGCCACTCAGTCCTATATATGGGTCCCATTCCATCATCTGTCTCTGGCACTTCTGGCTGTGAAACTCTGGCCAGGGGCATAAGTTAAGGCCATGGCTTGAACCTGTGAGCATCAATCAACCTTTCCAGCTTAAGTTGCTTTGTCAGGGCATTGGTCACAGGGGCCAAAAGCAGACTGACACATGCTACCCTTCTTGCTTTGGGGCCCTAAGAAGAGAAAATGTGACCTGGAAACAAGATGAGGCAAAACAATGACCAGTCTTGGCTTGTCCCCCACCACAAAGGAAGCTCCAACATCTTTGGTAAGTCCTCTAGGGTGTAGAAATCCTGTCTACTTGCCTCTTCCTGGGGGTTTGTGGAATGAGCCAGGATGGGAGCTAAGAACGTCCTTTATGAATCAGGCCAGCCCCTTGGTCAACTTAAGTCCTAACTTCTCTTGTTGGAGCCATCCTGGGCCACATTGGTATAAGGTCACCAGGTTGTGAGTCACATCCAGAATTCTCAAGCCCTACATTTTCTAGCAGTTGTCAACTGGTGTTTTCTAGAATTTAAGGAGGTATTAAATACAGTGTTAGGAAATTAATCATCCGTGATTTCTGTAATGACCCAATGATAAAAGCTCAAGATGTAGTTATTTGAATTAAGATGAGAGTTGGACCTCAATGTCACTGTTGCCTTCCTGCACATTAAATTTCTTCTAGAAGCTCCTCTGAAGAAGAGCAGGTGCTGAGTTCTCCCAGTGCCAAAGCAGGACACAGTTAGAAGTTCGTTCATCTGATAAGAAGGGACACATTAGAAGCAATAGGCATCTGAGTACCAAGATGTCATCAGCATGTAAGTATATTCACAAGAGATTAGAGAAAACTTGGAGAAAACTTTTCTCATGAGAATAGACATGAGATTGACCAGAGAAAGCTACTCTTGGAGGAGGACAGGAGGAAGGATGTTGAATAAAACATGAGACACTTGGCTTATGCTCAGAGTCACAAGTCAAGGGACATTGCCTCCCTGGACACCTAGACCAGACTGCTGTTCTGTCTCTGATCCAGTGGTTCTTCATAAAATGGCAGTGATCCTTGCGCCTGGCTTGGTGACCACAAACCATCTCCATCATCAGTCTCCTCTGTCTGGGCCACAGTGAGTCATCTGGTAGCAGGAATACCTACCTTCAAATATCTGGGGTTCCGTGTGCGCCAGGACCCCTCTACTGGAGCACTGACATGTTGAAGCTGTACATTGTCCACCAGCACCCAGCCACTGACTATCATGAGTGCCTGTGCTTAACCTGCCCACTGTCCATAAAAAGTGGGCTTGGGATTGACACTGGACTATGGGCAGTAGCTGAAGGGAGCTTGATTTTTTGCATCAAGTCTTCCTGCTTTTTTGCCATTGCATTGGGGTTCAGGCACTGCAAATAATTCTTCATCTATTTGATAGGCTTTCTAGGAGAGCTGGCCCCTTTATTGGCAGGTGTGCAGACAGTATGTTTTCAGTGTTATCAGTTTTCATGAGCTGGGAAGGGGGCCTCAACTCACAGGCATGGAAGGGCCTAACCCCTACAAACCTTTCTGCCTGCTCTGCTGGTCTGGGCTTCCCACAGTCTACACTATTGTCAAGTGGATCAGATATCCTGTTATAACTCCTTCCAGAGTCCTGGAGTGTGGGCATCATGGACACCAGCTGTTCCTGGCCACATCTTTCCAACTTTAAGAGGTCATAGACATGCAGGAAATTTGACATCTTGCTCTTGGATGTGCTCTGGGAGCAGCAGAGAGACTTGAGAAGGCAGGATATTGTGCTTGGGACTTCTCAGTGGGGCAGTCTTGGAGGAAGCAGGTCCCAGGTCCTGAGGCCGGTTCTTTGCCTCTATAATTACTTTGACCTCAACCTGTCTCGCCACCTGTGCCTTCATGTTTAAATCTCCTGAGTCCTCGGAGTTCCCATATGAGCAGAAGCCAGTGCCCAGAGACCCATAAACTTGTGTGACTGACATAGAGGTCTGGTAGTGTGCTGTCACACTGACTCCCATGGTCATTTCCCACATCGGAGCTTTTTTTACCACCCATGTCTCCCTGGTCTCTGTGGCCATTGAAAGTTGGGACAATACTTTACTTGCTAGTGCTGTCTTACATTGGGAGGTGTTCTCTGAGGGCATATCCTTTGTCAATCTTGTGGCTTTGGATTGGGATTAAAGTTCCTTCTCCCAGTCTCTAGATAATCTTGCTATGTTGGTTATTTCATGTTTGGACACTTGGGTAGGGCACTCTCCCTTCGTTGTTTTACTCCCCAACTTTATTTTTTCATTCTCCAACATAAAAAAACCCTTGTGATACTTAATCCTGGACTTTTATCACTAGCCACTCCAATGTGGTATCTATTTCCACAGTCAGCCCACTTAAAATCTTCTTTATGTCCCTCCAACTGTCCCACAAAATATGTTCTTACTTTGGATTGACTTATAACCCAAATATCTTTTATACTTAATTAATTGTGTACATTTTGAATAGAATTTATGTGAAATTTTTTCAGTTAATTTTGCTGTCTTCAAGTAGAGGATCTTCAAAAATCATAAGTGTACTGTGGCTTGTCTCCATGGACTCAGGCCAGAGTAGACTGTAGCAGAGGCTTCCCCTCACCCCAAAGAAGGACTGGGGTACCACGGTAATGAGCAGCAGGTATTGGTGCCAGGCAGGAATACACGTGTACGTCATAGCATGAACAGGGGTGTAGTCAGGCAGCCTCATGCGTCTCCCTCACAAGGTGCTCAGCACAATGGAGGAAGGAAAGGGAGCAGCCTGCAACGCCTTTGGCCTGTATGCTGCGAACTGCAGGCACAGACTCAGTCCAGAGTAAGCTGCAGCCCTGGGTCCCCCTCACCTCCATCATGCCTCATGGTGCTGTAGAAACAAGCAAGCAGTGGTAGTGCCATGCAAGAAAACAGGTATGCAGTAGCACAGAAAAGGGGGGTTCAGCCAGCCACAGGTCTCACGCACACACGGTGCTCAGCACAGAGGGAAAAGGAAGGGGATGATCTGCAATGCCCATCACGCCATTGTGCTACTGCTGGTGGGCGTTGACTCGGGTCGGACCTGGTTGAGCAGTGGGTCTTGTGCCTTCATTGACGGCCTGTGGGAACATTGAAAGCAGACACTCAGCTGCAGTGGTGGCTAGGAAAGCAGGTGTGCCATAGCCCACAGAGGGGAATTTCGGCATAAACCTAGTGAAAAAGAGATGGGGCTGGGTAATATAAGAGGAACCCCAGGCCTTCCACACCTGAGCCACTTGGCATCAATGGGAAAATAGTGGGCGGGGCATAGTCCCCTCCACCAGCTCATGCATACCTCTGATGGTGGACTTGACTCACCATGCCCCACTGAGGCAGGAACAGCAGGGCAGAGCCAGAGACATACAGAGAGGGCAGCCACCAAGGCTGAAGGACCACAGAGAGTCAGCTGACACCAAGGAGATAGACTCCCACCAAGCTTGTGGCATAGGGTGGGATATCTGGCAGCACTAGCTCTGGCGCACTGGAATCCCAGTGAACAGCAGAAGCAGAACCCAGGTGATGGGGCCAGGCTCTGTAGTCACTGCCTATGCACGCAAACCAGCTGGCACAGAGGGAACAGGACTAGGGTGGGTCATAACACCAGCCATGCAACAGTAACTGATTTGCAGCTGTAGCCTCAGTCGACACCATCTTTGCATGGCAGGCATGGGGAAGTGGAGCGTGCCACCGGGCATAGGTGGATGGCTACCCAGGGCCTTCATTGCATATACCCAACTTGTCCCTGCTGCGGCTTCTGCTGGTTCCTCACCACTGCTTAGCCTCAGCAGCCTAGAAGCTGTACAGCACCAGTCTAGAGACTAAGTGAGAGTGCTGGAGAAGTTGGTTAGGGAAGTGAGCGTGAGAGGGTAGAGTGGGCTGGGGGCAAATGTTGTCCCCATATCTGACTCCACCCACACCAGACATCTAGTGGCCACCACAAAAATAAAGATGAGGAGAGGTTGGGCTACTGGTGATGGCTACCGTGGTGGAAAAGCTTTCCAAGTCAGACCAAGCAGCAACTTGTGGGCCAGTACTTAAGAAGTAGGATCCTAACGGGGCAACCCCTCTGCTTCCTAGATACCATATTGCATGTGCAAAATGCAACACATGAGCCAGGGACTCCATGAGCCTGGATCTTACCATCAGAATGCAGAGATTGTCTCAACAACCACCACTGCGAGCTAGAGAAGGAACCATCAGAAAGAAGAGAAAACACAGGAATAGGATGTCTCAGAAAGCCCCTGGGTGCTCATGGAGGCCCAAAAGGGACGAGAGGAAAATCCAAGCATCTTAAACTTTGAAAACAGAGTACTCAATGTCTCAGTCACTTTCTTATTGCTGTGGCTCAGTACCCACCATGTACAACTTGAGGAAGGAAAGATTTGTTTTAGTTCATGGTTCAAAGGTCTCAATTCTTTCACAGGTGAGCGGCTGGAAAATGGTGGAATCACATGGTAGGGCTGGAGTCAGGTCTGGGGCCAGACCCAGAGATCCAGCAACAGAGATTCTCGCAGCATGGGGGAACAGAGAACAGACTGGAAGGGAGGGAGGAACTAGCACACAGCCCCACAGGTCGGTCCCCAAGCATCTGCCCCTTCCAGCCAGGCCCCACTTCCCAACAATACACAGTATTCATAGGAACATGAGGCTTTTGAGGGACACTCCAGATCCAACCACGACAATCAACCTTCGGGAAGAATATGAAACAGACTCAGACAAGAACCTTATCATGATCCTGAATGAGCTTAAGGAAAATATAATAAAAGAGCTCAAGGAGGAAACAAGTTCAAGGCTAGCAGAACTCCAGAAAACGATACTAGGAATGAATGACAAATGCACTGAAGAAGTCAAAAAATATGAAACCGTATTAGCAGATAACGAGGAGATGAAAACCTCACTGAGAAGATTGGGAACAGAATGACTCAAAATGCTCAAAATGAAGGACGATCATCTGATCTAGAAGACAGGATAGAAATCACAGACCAAACTCTTAATGACATTTGAGTAACACCGTGTTAACACAGAAACGATTATGAACAGATCCTGGGTGACTTAAAGAAGCTTAATCTGAAAGTTACAGGCAAAACAGGAAACAACTATAAATTCAAACTAAAGGAATAAGAAATTTATTCACTGAGAGAATAAGATAAATCTTCTCTTATGTAGAAAACAAATGAACACACAAGTGTCAGAGGCATATTGCATGCCAGATATGACCCAAATGGAAGCTCCCCAGACACATGTTATATATTGCCAATATCTAGTGCAGAGACCATCCTGATACCTGTCAGAGAAAAACAGCAAGCAATGTACCAAGGTGAATCCATCAGAATAACAGCAGACTTCTCAATACGAAATCTGAAAGCAAGAAGAGTGTGGAGTGAAATCCTTAAATCCATAAAAGAAAACAGGTGTCATTTGAGACACCTATATCCTGCAAAATCATCCTTTAAAATTGACAATGAAATGAAGACAATTCATGACAAAGAGAATTTGTAGAAATTTATGACAGCTTATAACAGTACTCCCCCAAAATTTGAAGAGTTTTCTGGCTAGAGATATGAAGAGCAAACAAAGGAAAAAATCAGTGGCATATTTACATTTGACAGAACATCTAAAAAAACCAAGAAAACAAAAAGAAATCAACATTCAAAGGGTAAGACAGTGCTGGGACTCAGTGCTTACAGTACAGCTATAACTCTTCACGTCAAAGGTCTCAACTGACCAAACAAAAGACATAGACTGGCAAAGTGGGTTAAAAAGCAAAATCCCACCATATGTTGTTTTCAAGACAGGCACCTACCCATAGATGTAAAGATAGGCTAATGGTCAAAAAATGGAGTTCAGATTTCACTTAATGGGAATGAAATCAAGCTAACAAAGTAGACTTCAAGCAAAAACTTGTCAAACAGATAAAGAAGGTCACTATATTCTTGTAAGGGGAATCATACACCTAGAGTAGCTAACAAATATCAGTATTCATGCACCAAATAATGGCATACCCAACTAGATAATACAAAAGCTACTGGACTATAACAAACAAATCCCAACTCAGTTATAGCCAGAAATGTTAACGTTCTCCTGTTCTGGGAAGACAGGTCAACAAGACCAAAACAAACAAACAAACAAACAAACAAACAAACAAACAAACAAAAAACCAAGACATAGCAGATCTGACCAGCACCATGAAAGAAATGGACTTACTAATGTTTACTGACATTAGTTTTTAATCCAGCAATAGCCAAAACAAATTCTTCTGGGCTGCACGTAGAACATCCTCTAAAATAGACCATCTTCTACACCACAAAACAAATACAAATAAATTGAAATAATTCCATGTATTCTGTCATGTCACCCTGGGATGAAAGTAGAAATGAACAAAACACAAACAACAGATACTGTGAAAGGAAATGGAAACATTATTAAGCAAACAGTGAGGCATAGAAAAAACCAGGGAAGAAATGAAAAAATTCACAGAGACAAATAATAATGGAAGCACATCACAAGAAAAACCTCTGGGACACAATGAAGGCGATATTAAGAGGGAAATTCACTGCCAGAAAAGCACACATAAAAAGAACTGAGCAATCCCAAATACATAAACATGTTTACAAGGGAACACACAGAGGATGTTTGCTTCCTGTCAGTGACTCCAACTCTCTCTCTGTCTTTTCTTTTTGAGGTAGGTTCTCATTCTCTAATTCAGGCTGGTCCTGAGCTGACTGCATAGCTCAGGCTACCCTGGACTCAGTACAATTCTCCTGCCTCTGCACCCTCAGTGCTGGAATTATAGATGTGCACCACCACATCTCGCTTTATATGGTTCTGAGGAACCAAACTCAGGGCCTTGTGTTTGCCAGGCAAACCCTTTAACAGCTGTGCCCTTCCTCCAGCCCCTGTCTTCCTTTGTTCTTGTTCCCTTTCTCATTCCCAGGATGCGGCCTTCACGCTGCATTTTGGATGTTTTGCACTTAAGAATGCACTTTACTCTGATATTATCATCCCTGGCCCATGTGAGAACACCAGCCTGGCTGACACCATCCCCTGGGAAATGCTGATCTCTGCATGAAGCCCCGCAGTGGGCCTCATCCAGCTATCTCTTACCTAAACCAAAAACTGGAAAGGAGGTCTGGAGGCACTAGCATACATCTTTTGGGTTGCCAGCATTCTCAATAAAGGTTACATCCTTTTCTCAGCGTTTTGCTGTGGGTAGAGAGTGTCTGTGTGATGAGACTCTAAGCCTCACTTCAGAGTCACATTTCCTTTTAAAATGAGCTGCTCTTTTCCTCTGCCTTCCATACTTTTGTTCTGCGTTTTTGGTGTTCCGTCTTACTAGGCGATTGTGAATATTGATGTTGATGAAAGACAGGCCTGAGCTTCTTGCCTGGCAGTGCACGGGGTCACCCGGAGTAAGGTGGCGCACTTGGGGGGAAGGACACTCTTGCTGGGATCTGCCAGGGTTCCCCACCGGATGAGGCGAGAAGCATGGGTCTGAGCAGACAGCACGCCCCTCTGCAGAAGGCAACTCTCCTGGCCAGCGCCAGTGTAGGCTGAGGCACACCGCCAGGAGGACTGTACAGGGCGAGCAGATTGGAAACCGGCTCTGAGGGAAGAAGTCCTCCTTGTGGTTGTCCTAGTCTTTGATACAGCATTTTTAAGATGTGAAATTACACATTCATTTTGGGGCTCAAGGAGCTGCATATTTGAAAGAACGACACTGACTTGAGTGATTGGTAAAGTCAGCCATGTTTTGGTGTAAGCCTGTCTCGATTTCAGAGGGAGGAAGTTTGTCCCAAGGTGGACTCTTATTATGACCTGGAACCTAGCTTGCTATGGGAATAAATGGTAACCTATCTTACAGATCCATCCCGAGACAGATGGGTCTCATCCAGTGACAGCAGGGTGGCTCCAGTCCCTCACATGCTGCTAATGGACGAGGCTGTGCTCATGGAAGGGAAATGCCAATCAGGTTCTCTCCCAGTGACACTTTTCTTTTTCCCTGGCTATTAGTATAACTTATGCAGGGCAGAGGTTAATTCTCAAAGGTCTAGAGATCTGCCTTGTAGTAGAGACCTTTTTCCTTCACTAGTTTTCTTAAATTTGATCAACTGTTTTTCCTGTAAGAATCGTATTCAATAACTGACTGTGAGAGTCTTCCTGTGTTTCCCCTGGTATTTGGGGGAACTCACAGCCTTATTCTCAGGCAACTTTGAGCCATTTGGAGGAGGGGTGAGCTGAGGAGCCTGGCAGGGTAGAAAGGGCTGTGTGAGGTCAGTGCCCTCCCAGTCGGCACCACAGTGCTAATTGCGGCCCAGCACGAGTCCCTTGCGGCTGGAGAGCTGGAGGGAGAGATGGTGATGGTAAGAGGACAGTGTGATGGGAGGGGATGTGTTGCGGTCCACTTGTCCTAGAAGGGAGGAATGAACAAAAAGACACAGACAAAAGACACACACACACATATAGGGGAAGACTGCAGCCACGAGACTGCGCTCTTTATTTTTATAGGTCCCTAATCCAACCCCCTCTCTTACTCCCTGACCTCTACCCTAATTCTATCTTGCATCTCTTATTAGACCACCTAGCTCTGTTATCTAGTCAAGGAGCCTCAATGTCTGCCATAGTCTGCTTGCATTTGTTTGCCACAGGCCAAGAGAGGCCCTCATTTTCGAGAGACCTCCAGCCCCTCCTGCGTGCAGGCAGTGGCTCACCTTGGATGGCAAAACAAGGATTGTCTGAGACCCCAAGCCCTTCCTGTTTGCAGGCAAGAGCCCATCACCTCAGACTGTAAAACAAAAGACTAACTGAGATTCCAAGTTTTTCCTGTTTGCAGGCAAGGTCTCTTCATCCCAGGGGCCAGACAAAGATATCTGTCTCCATTGAGAGAACAGAGTCAAACTCCAGACTAGTTTAATTATTTTAGCTTTGGTGGTCTGTGTCTTTAATTCTTGGTTCCCTTCATTTCCCCCTTTTTGTTTTACTATAGAATTAGAGCACATAGCAAGATGCTGCTGGAGAACTTGTAAGTCCAGGTATCTATCTATTGTTGGCCTTCTTTGCCATTTTAGCCATTTTCTGAGGACTAAAAAGAATAGAAAAGAGACAAATAACAAACAAATTAATGCCAGTGGAAGTAAAAAAGGACGTCAAAGTAGGAAAAGAATTTAGGTGCCGTAACTTTTCAACAATTTCCTGAAATATCTTGCCTTCTAACTCAGGCAATTCCCTGCTGAAAGTATTCCCTATGTCTTTCTAATTCCTCTATCTCTGCTGTTAAATTATTATGCCCAATTAACAATCTTTTTACATGATTCCACCCAGAGGATACATTAAAGGGTACAGGTGTGAAACAAATACCTGTAGCATTCCAATCACGTCTTTACTGAACTTTGGTAGATAACAAAGACAACTGATCTCCCAACCAAAATACTGTATGTTGTAAGTCCCAAATGTCCTCGGCCATTTGTTCATCAATGGCATGTTGATGCTTCCATAGATCATGTGAGTCTTTATGCCATTGGCGTACAAAGTTCGCAGTTTGTAGGTTCTGATGTAATGTCAACCCTGCAGTGGCAGCTGTCGCAGCAATTGCAGCCAGTCCAAAGATGATAGCAAGAACCAGTCCCACCAATCTCTTGCATCGAGAGTGCTTTGTCAGGTAATGAAAGAGTCGATAAGCAGCAGATGGATCACTCCAAGGGCGAGTAAGGTTAACAGGAATCCATAGCTCATGGCCGGCTTTCAAAAGGTAGATGGCTTTCATAGGACATATTAAAACTCATAGATGAGTTAATACAATGGAAAAGAGAACAATTACTTGTGCAGTTGAGAATTCCGGTAGAGGAATTCCATTGTAAATAGCCCTTGATTAAGACATATGGAGCTTTCACACAGGCAGTAATATAATAAGTGGCATTATTATTTAGCTTTACATGGAAAGGAGCTGCAGTGTTATTGATATTTAAGGACATATTACCGGCCCAGACTTGTACTGGTTTTAGGGTCGCAGATTACTTCCAAAGATGCCCTTGGACTGTTGAATGACCTTTTCTATGTAATAAAGGAGGTGAGAGGCCCCACTCATGCCAGACCAAGGTTTCATTACCATCAGTGGCAGGAGAGCCACCATGGCGATGCCATCGAAGTGTCATGTTAGAAAATTTTGTCCTTAAGTCCCCATGAGGGCTCTAGTCAGTGACAATAAGATCAGAGTCATTTATAACAACTTGGGAGACTTGTCCTCTGCATCGAGTCCACACTATATGTTGTAAGTGAGAATCTACTTTTGGTATAGAACACAAAGGTAAAGTGGAGGAACTATCAGGGATATCTTTATTCAATATTTTAAAACTTCGTGCAGCAAAGAGAATTGTGTGCTGAGCAAAATGAGAATGGTTATATCTAGGTTGCAAACAGTGAGATTCATTACCTATACATATGGGATGCCCCTGCCTCCGGTAGCATAAGAAGCTATGGAGTCATTGGGTGTATAATCAAGAAAAGGAGGTGGCATCCAAGAGGAATCATTTGTAAAGATTGGTATTTCTGGGCCTTGCCATGAAGCTCTTTGTAACAAAGGAGGATTTGGTACATAGGCCCAATAGCTGTGGTTATGAGTCATTTCCCCACTTACCTGGCAGGTGACTATTGCCAGCATAGCTAGCAGCAGGGTACTAGGGTTTTTGGGTTGTCCTGTCTGCTGCAGTGTGTTTTCAGCCAGCTGAGTAAGTTTCTTAAGTTGGCCCCAGGTAGGAGGGTCTGCCTTACAGGTGTCATAGGTAAGCGATCGGTGAGTAGACAGGTTCTGGAATGTCTGGAGGCTATCTTCATTCCGGCTTCGTTTTGCCATCTTTGAGTTTTATGTAACGAGTAGGAATCCACTCAGATCCGTTTTCTGTGGAGATAAGAGCATAACCTCGGCCCCTTTTTAACATTTCTCCTTCTACCCATTTACCATCCATGGTTTTATAATATATTGGAATCTCCAAGCTTTGTACTTTTTCCTTCAAAAAGTGATGTTCAGCTGAGGACTCTGTAGTATCACTCCAAATATTTAAAAAATTTAAAGTATATAAAGTTCTATTTAAAATATTTCGTGGAATATCTACTATACCTGCTATTCTCCCTTTTTGTTTTACTAATTATAGTTTTGAAGTCCGATTAGCTTGTTCAATTATAGCTTGTCCTTGACTGTTAAAAGGAATACCAGTAATGTGTTTAATATTAAAATTATGAAGAAAAGATTGAAATTTTTGTGAAGTATAGCTAGGAGCATTATCAGTTTTTAATTGTTGGGGCATTTCCGTAATAGAAAAACACTGAAGTAAATGTGTGATAGCTGCATCAGCTTTTTCAGAACTAAGGGCTGAAGCCCATTGGAAATGAGAGGATGTATCAATAGTGTGATGAACATATTTTAGTTTGCCAAAAGGAGAATAATGAGTCACATCTATCTGCCAGAGACAATTAGTAGAAGTACCTCAAGGATTTACACCTGCCGGTTGTAAAGGAAGATTACAGGGAGCACAAGAGGGACATTGTCGAACAATTTCTTGAGCCTGTAGGCAAGTAATATGATGTTTGAGTTGTAAATGTCGTGAGTTAGTATGATGTAAAATATGTTCATGAGAGGCCAACTCAACATTACCGGCTAATAATTGATCAATAGTGTGATTTCCTTTTGACAAGGGTCCCGGAAGATTAGAAGGAGCTCGAATATGAGTAATAAATAGTGGATATGTCCTTGAAGTGAGAAGTGAGAAGAGATGGTGGAAAAGATACTGAATAGGTGTCTTAGGGAAGAGAGGCAAGGTAGCTTGATCTATTAGAGTAACTGTCAGAACAGCATATTGAGAATCACTCACAACATTTAGAGGTATAGAAGGAAAATCTCTTAATAGTAAACAAATAGCCATAAGTTCTCCTTGTTGGACTGACATTTGGGAATAAGTCTCCACACAAGAGCCTTTAGTTCCCCAGTATCCACAATGTCCATGTGTAGAGGCATCAGTGAAAAAGGTAGGGCCTTGAACAGGGAATTGAGCTATTATTGAAACAGGAAGAATATTACGTGTCTTTAAAAAAAGAAAATAATTTTGAAGGAGGATAGTGATTTTCAAATTGACCTAGATAATCAGCACAAGCAACTTGCCAAGATTCTGACATTTCAAATAGTTTTTGAATCTGTGAAGAACTTAATTGAGTTATTATAACCTCAGGATCTTTACCCTGTAATTGTCTTATACGATGTCTTCCCTTGTAAATTAATGAGGTAACCTTATCTAGATAAGTAACCAATTGCTTGGATTGGTGATTAGGTAAAAATACCCACTCCATCAATAGATCTTTTTGTCCTATACAACCCGAAGGGGAGTGGGGAGTATGGAATACATAAAAGTATAAAGGCAATTTAGGATTTATATGAGATACAAAAGCAGAATTTAAATGTTCCTCAACAAATTATAGTTCTTTTATAGCTTCTGGGGACAAAACTCTCGAGCTATCTAATCGATGATCTCCCTCTAAAGTAGCAAATAGATGTTGAAGTTGATTAGTAGGGATACCTGGAGTAGGTTGGATCCAATTAATATCTCCTAACAATTTTTGAAAATCATTAAGTGTATTAAGATTGTCTCTACGAATCTGAAATTTTTGAGGCCTAATAACCCATTGTTCTACATGATATCCTAAATATGAGAAAGGGGGATCAAGCTGCACCTTTTCAGGAGCTATGCATAAATGACTGGGGAGGACTGTGGGGTCCAGACATGATGTGCTTGGTTGAGAAGGAAGGGAAAGAGCAAGTACCTGGACATGGTATAGAATGCCCACAAACGAGTCCCTGTGAGTCCTGCTGAAGGATGTTCAGTGCCCATCATGGGAACTCTCTTTCTTTCTTTCTTTCTTTCTTTCTTTCTTTCTTTCTTTCTCTCTCTCTCTCTCTCCTCTCTCTCTCTCTCTCTCTCTCTCTCTCTCTCTTTTCTGAGACTTGGTCTTGCTCTGCATACAATGGATTTTTAACATCAAAGTCCTTTGGTAGCAATACCTTAAGTATCATCTAGCAACACATGATCTGAAAAATTACTTGGAGGACTGTCCCGTTTATGTTGTGATACTGGACTCTAAATTTCTTCTACCTTTAAAATATTAATTTTAGTTTCAAATTTGATTCTTAATGATATAAATTCCCATTTTTGTTTACTTCCCCTGAGAAGTAAATTCTAAATTAGTTTTCATATTTTGATAAAAATAAAAAATGACAGACAGAACTACCCTGTAGGAACTATGCAAGTGATTTTACTATGGAAACTCACTTTCCTGTCCCTATAACAGTAACATTCTTCCTAATTGTTCAGATCAAGGAAGTGATGTTTGGAGACAAGGATGATGTACCAAGTCAGACATGGTAGTTGGCAAGCTGACCTCACTCTAGAAACCAGATTATGCAAAAACATTGTACGCTTCATAAAGCATCTTTTGTCACCAGAAGTAGGTCTGTAGAGTGTTGCGAGCATCACATTCTTCCAGGAACACAGAAGTGGGGGTTGGGTGTGGGATGGTCTTGTTCCAGGATGATCCCCTAGCTGAGAGACGTCTCTTCAAGTGGCCTTTGTTAACCCATAGTAGAGATGGGGACATCAGGGATTGGTTGAGGGGATTTCAGACATCATTGAACCGAGGGTTGGAAATTCTCAAGCCCCAAAGTGCTCAGACCCATAAAGCCCTGTCAGCTTTCCAAAAGACATGTTACCCTTGTGTGATTCTCCTCTATGTGCCTGGCACGACATCAGGTACACGTTTCTGGAAGTTACCTTAACTTACACATTTGCATGCCTGTGGTTTCATTTGACAATCTAGATCTGCGTGTCTGTGGGGAAATGGGTCGTTATGGTTGTGTCCTCCCCACCCCCATGCACACACAGTGAGGAAAGCCTCCCACAACCTCTGAGGTCCCAGGGAAACTCTGGATAGTGCAACAGGCCGTACTGACGACAGGGAAAGTGGTGACAACTGTGTAACAGGAGATCTGAACCTGGCTGGCCTTAGGGCCAACACTGGGAAGACTTTAGGAAGCCGGAAGCCAGTGAATAACAGTGATTGGGCGTGTCTCACTGTGCTCCTGTGTGACCAGGGCAAACAGTGTGGCTGTGTATGTCTGGGAAACTCTGGAGAAGTGTCCGCTGGGGACGTCCCGAGCGTGGAGTTGTCAGTGGTGGCGGGGTCTATCGAAGAGACCTGCTCTAGGCAGCTACAATGGGGAAGCCTTTTTCTTGCGTATGCTATTTGAATATGGGTGAACCACATAAACTTATCCACTTAAAAAGGAGCCTGCGTATCTTTGATAGACCATTCCATTAATTTCCCTAGTGTGTGGCTGCATGGGCCAGGCTGGAACTTAGAGCACATGGGCCAGACTTTCTCACACTTTCTGTCAAGGATCACGTTGTGGAATGACCCATTTTCTCCATTGCTTTTCATTTAGCAATCGGGAGAAGATGTTATTCCTGAGAGTATGAGGAATTCATCCCATATTGCCACAATCTGCCTCGTATGCTAGCGTTCCCGAGTCACTGAAGTCATTGTCAACCTATGTGAAAAGTCTGCTTAAAACCCAATTCTGTCATAAATTCTGCATGTCATGTAGAGGGTCCATGGATTTTTTAAAAAATCACTGTATGTATATCAACATATTCATTTTTGTTGTTGAAATGTTACTGTTGTCTCTATTACCTCATCTGTTTCATTTTTGCTGTCCCTCTTCACTGAACAACTGGATGCCACATGTGAGCATGTCCCCTACCACTGAGCTGAGCCTTTAGCCTTATTTTTTTCCTCTTTTTAAATTTGGAGACGTGCTGTCTTAGATACTTGACGTGGATCAACATTTAGTTCTCATGCTATAGTTTCCTGGGTGGCTGAGAATGCAGGCTGCTTCCTGATGTCAGGCTTAGCTCATTAATACCTGTGTCTTGGTCTGTATAAAGAGCCGCAATGTTTACAACATGGGGACTACATCGGTCTTTCTAGGACAAATGTAATTGTCGAAGGACTGTGAAGTGCCTGTGTGGCGTCCTTGGGTGGAGTCTCAAAATCAGGGAGACATCACTGAGGATCAAGGCAAGGCCTCTCTCTGAGGATCCCCTGTGAGGCCTCTATGGTAGTGAGAGGTCCCTGTGCACCAGCTCTCTGTGTGGTTACTCTAGGGTCTTCTCTGTAAGAGTGTGAGGCTTCTTTAAGACTGGCAGGCACTGTGCCAGGTCTGTGTAAGAGATGTCCATGTCAGGAATTCCTGGTGCAGAGTGAGGTCTCTGTGTGTTCTCTCCGGGAATGTTTTCTATGCCCTCACTTTGTGCTTCCACCTGGTTAGTGGTTTTGTTGTCTGTGGAAGGTCGCTATATCTTGTCTCGGCATGTCTGTGTAAGTTCTCTGTGCACGTTCTAGGCAGGAGTCTCCTTGTGGGAGGTCTTGGAGGGAAGATATGCAAGGTCTCCAGTGGAAGTTCAGTTCTGTCTCCAGTACTGCAGGTGTGTGTATATTGTCATTCTTCAGGCTGGGTATACAGTACAGGAGGGTATACAGTACATCCTGTTCAGGCTGCAGCTCTAAGACATTGCTGTGACATCTGGACAGCTGAGGGAAACCTCTCTGCACGTGGTGTTTGAGGATAGTGCGGCAGACCTAATCCTCTATGGAAGATTTCTCTTGTCAAATTCTACAAGACATTTCTCAGGGCTGTCAGTGCTTCAACTTCCTGTCTGAGGTCTGGGAGTTCCTTGTGTGTGTCTCTGTGATAATCATTTTGTGTGAGTACCCTGATGTTGGTGCATAATTCCTAAGGGAGGTCCTTACAGGATGTCTGTGTTATTAAGATATCTCTGTGTAGATCTCTGAGAGAGAAACAGCTTGTGTCTGTGTGGAATAGTTCTTGTGGGTGTCTGTGTGAGGGTCAGTGTGTGTCTCTGTGGAAATGTCAGTGTTGATCACGGGGGAGTCTCCTTGTGGGGTTTTGTAAGAGTATGAGTATGAGTCTGTGTGAAAATATGTGTGTGGATCTTTCTGGGAGTGTCGGTATGCATCGCCGTGGAAGAGTTGATGTGTGTCCCTGTTGCGTTCTCTCAGTGTGGTTCTCTGGAGAGTTCTGTGGCAGTGTCCTTCTGGTGGCTCTCTGTAGTGGTTTCCTTGTCAGTCTTAGTGTGGAATCATGTTGGAGCCATAGTGTGTGGGTGTTTGCAGTTCTTCGTGGGTCTTTATCAGAGTATTTGGGGTCTTCATTATGATATCGATGTTCTTTCTTTCAAGTTCTGTGTATAGGTATGTATGTGAGTCTCTGTGGTGGTTTCTGTGTGAGTCTCTGGAGGTGTTTTCTCTTTGGGGTCTTACTTATTTCTGAGAGGATGCCAACTGTTGTCAGAATCTCAGTAGGCATGTCTGTGGAGATATCTGTGGGAGTATCAGGGGAATTCTAAGATTGAGTGCTGTGTGTGTCTTTGAGAATAGTGTGTACACCTCTGTGGGGATCCCCATGGATTCTGCGTGGTGACATTCATGGAAGACGTCATGAGTGGTCTCTGCCATTGGCCTTAATGCAAATTATGGAGAACAGGGCCAGTGAGAATAGAAAGGACAGAAATTTGCTCACTGCTGCTACTGGGTGGTCCATCAGAACTGATTTCTGTGGAAACTGTCTCCTGCCCAGTCTGGGTATCCACCTCTAGGACACTCATTCTTACACAGAATCTGCTTCTCAGGTCACTCAGATGAGCACACAGTGCCAGGCTCAGCGCCCTAGCTCTGCTCATTCAGCTAGACGCACCCTGGAGGCTGACATGGCCCTCAGGTAACACAGAACCTTGACAGGAGAGATCTGGGGAGCATAAATCCACATCCCATGGTGCCACTCAGTCCCATATATGGGACAGAGCACATGTGGGACAGGGCCCAGGCCCAGGCCCATGTCATTTGCCTCAATGAAACTTCCTGGTGAGGAACTCTCTCCTCCAGGGCACAAATATAGGTCGTGGGATTGGTGTCTCAACTAACCACCTATGGGGCACAAATGAGAAACTCTGAAGAAATAGGTATTTGTGAGTTTGTCTTAGGGTCAGCGTGAAGGGATCGAGAGATTCCGCAGAGGTGATTGGATTGTGAGGCCCTTAACCTCATCAATGAAGTAATCCACTGATGAATTCACTGTTGGTTACACAATCAGGAAGTGGGTCCTGCCATGATGTTGCTGCCTGGAGTCAGCTGGCCATGGAGTGCAACACCAAATCTATGAGCAGAAATAGACCTTTCCTCC
>PVKB01007874.1:0-25657 GCA_004027205.1 Ctenodactylus gundi
CCTTTTCCCATAGGGTTTACTGTTGGGGCCCTCTGGGCTCCGGAGCCTCAGCATTGCTGACCTCGGCCAAGTTCTTTGCCATTTGACCATTTGGAATTTCAGGTGTTAGCAATCTAAGTCACGAGTTGTTTTGAACTTTTGGGAGTGTTGTTTTGACCGTTTGCGGTTCCAGGTGTTTTTTGTTTTCCATCAGGAGTGGAAACAGGTGACTGTTGACTAGTGGGAAGGCAAAGAGGGTATATAAGGGAAGATGTAAACAATAAAGCGTCTTTTGCAGTGTCCCTTGCAAGGGTCCAGTTTTCTTCAATCCGCACTCCCCCTTTCGTGTTCTTGTTGACTGACCAAGCGGTCAGTTTACATCGTGAATGGGGTGTTCATTAGGAGAAAAGGATATTATGAAGGTATTGGTTATAGCTAAAAGGGTTTGTGTTTTAGCATCTACTGAAAATCTATGTGACTTTATATTTAAGTGATAGGTTATATGCATTGCTACGTATATTGAACTATCTTGACATCCACGAAGTAAAACTAATTTGATCCTCATTTCGATTTTCTGGAAGTGATGGGTGAGGGCAGACCTGGTTTGCGGAGGCAGGGCCTCGCCACACCACCTGTTCCTACTTTTCCTCCCCTGGAGTTCGGCCTGCCAAAGCCAGCGTGAGCCTCCGTCTGCGTCTGCGTCGGTGGAGACGTACGCATTGCCAGGAGAATTTGATTTTTTCCTGGGTCCTTCCTTGCTTTTGTCGGAGAAACGCGGGATTCCTAGTTGGGTTTGGATGAAGTCTTTGTGGAACAGAACATGAAAGGTGTTGGGCTTTGCCCCTCCCTAAAGGCCTGGAAGTCTCCAGCTGTGAAGTCTCCGGGTCTCAGCTGGCAGTCCTTAAGAATGCAAATTCCTGCTCAGGGGAACTTGCTCCCTTGAGGGCCGGTCGGCCGGCCCAGATCAGTCGGAAGGCGGCCGGAGGGATCTCGCCGGGCACGCAGCGGGGGGCGTGTCCTTCACGGGGCATGGCGCGGTGTGGGCTTCCCCGGCAGGCCGCGCGAGCCAGTTTCAGACCCTGCGGTGCCTGAGCTCCACGCTGACGCCGGGCAGGGGACCGGGCCGGGCGGCACGGCGGGGTTGCCGGATGGCGCTGGGCGCCCTTGGCCAAGCGGGGCCGCGCGGCCGGCGCTCGGACCACTGCTTGGCGCCCGCGTCACCTTGGAGGCGGCGCAGGAGAGCAGCCGGACGCGACCGGACGCGCGAGGTCTCCCATCCGCGGCAGGTGAGTGCGGCCTCCGTCCCACGGCGCGGGGCGCCCCCGCCCTGCAGCGCTTCCGTCTCCGGACTCCCGACCCCCACGCCGGTCTTCTCTGGAGTGAGGGTCCCCCGTTTCTCTACATGACCTTTGCCTCTCTACAAAGATTACACGTTTCTCCCGGGACTTCAGTTTTTCTCTTGTACTTTTTTTTTTCACTTCTCAGATTAGGGAAACTGTGATATTTAACCCGCGTCTGATTTGTTTCCCTGAGCCCAGGGGTACCCAGGTGCGTCCCTGTTCCTGTCGGTGACTCAATTGTCTTTCTTTATGACAGAGCAGTTCTCCATTAAGGTGCATATATGCCACAGTTTACTTATCTCTTGGTGGACATGTTGGGTGCTTCCAAGGAGGCTGTGTTGTGCAGCAAATGGTGCTGCTGTTAACATGGATATGCATGTATCTCTGTGGTGTGATGGCTTTCGCTCTTTTGGGAAAATACCCTGAACAGGTGTTTCAAATGGGATACCTAGTTTCAGTTTTTAAAGGAATCTTTGTACTGCTTTCTGTTACCGTCCTACCAGTTTCTAGTCTCACCAACATTGTGGGAGGGTTCTTTTCTCCACTGTCTTACCAATATTTGGTTTTTGACTTTGTCATATCAGCCATTGGTACTAGAGTTGAATGGAACTTGGGTGTTATTTTGATTAGCATTTTAATTGATGTTGCTAGAGAGGCTGAATATATTTTTTCACGAATCGATTGTCCGTTCTTGCTTTTTCTGAGAACTGTATTCATTTCAGTTGCCCGTTTTTAATCAGACCTTTCATTTTTGGAAGTATAATTTTTCTCGTTTTTTTTTTTTTTTTTTTGTCTATTCTAGATGTTAGTCCTCTGTCCAAGAAGTCATTGGCATCTTTTCCCCCATTTCAGTGGGTTTCTCCCTACGTAGTTTACTTTGCTGTGCTGCAGCTTTGTCATTTGGTGTGATTCCAACTGTGGATTCTTGTTAACTCAAGTGTTGTGTTGAGAAAATCCTTGCCTATGCCAGTGTGTTCAAAGTGGAAGGTTCATTGTTTCTGTTACAATTTCAAAGTTGTTGATCCATTTTGATTTGATCCTGGCATGTGGTGAAAGATGTGGGTCTAGGTTCATTGTGCATACAGGTGACTACTATTCCAGACAGCCTTTGTGAAAAAGGCTAGTTTTTCTTCAGCATGTTTTTTTTTTTTTCCTTTGGCACCTTTGTCAAAGATCAGGTGGCTGAGAGCGCTTGTGGTTGTCTCTGCGTCTTCACTAGTGTTTCATTGTTCCACCTGTCTTCTTTTGTGCCAATACCATGTGATTTTTGAAAATGGTTTGTACATAGCTTGGTGCATTATAATGCCTCCTGCTTTTGTTTTGTTTAGGACTGTTTTGGCTGTACTGGGTCTCTTTTGGTCCCATGTAAATATATTTTAATATTCTTTGTATTTTGTTCCGGCAGCTGCCGTTGAAATTTTGAATTGGCCTGCCTTGAAAATATTTGTCAGTTTTGGTAGTATGGCCATTTCTACAACACGGGTCTGCCTACTCAAGAACGGAATGTTTTCTCCTTTTGTAATGTCGCCTTTAATTTTTTTCTTTATATTATTATAGTTTTCATTCTAAAGGTCCTTCTCTTAGGTTGATGTCTTAGGTATTTAATTTTCTTTGTGAGCACTGTGAGTGGGCTTGTGTTGTGATCTCTCCCTCCATGCTTTCATTGTCCCTGTACAGGAACACTATTAAATTTTGAGTGTCGATTTTCTTTCTTGCAACTTACCAGAGCTTATTAGTTCTGAGAGTCTTCTGCGGGAATTTTTTTGCACTTCAGTGTAGAAGATACTGGCATTTGCAAATAAGCTCAATTCAAATTGCAATTCTCTGATGTGTACTGTTTTTATTCCATTCTCTTCCTGACTGCCATGGCTAAGATTTTGAACATTATGTGGAGCAGGGTTGGTGAGATTGGGCATGCTTGTCTTGTTCCTGATTTTAAGGAGAATTCTCTGAGATTGTCCCCGTTTAGGATGATACTGGTAAAAGGATTGTCGTAAAGTGCTTTTATCAGCCTCAGGTGTAAGGTCATGCTATACACCAAATTTCATCAGGGTTTTTTTGTTTGTTTATTTTTTGTTTTTTTGGAGACAGGGTCTTGTTCTGAAGCCAGGCTGTTTCTGAACTCACTTTGGAGGCCAGACTGGACTTGGACTCACAGCAATCCTCCTGTTTCAGTTTCCTGAGTGCTGAGATTCAAAGCCTGGCCGTCCTCACCTGGTTTATATGGTGCAGGGGAATCAAATTTAGGACTGTGCACTGAACAGAGAAAGCGCTTTAATGGCTGTGCCATTCTTCAAGACCTTGTCAGGGTTTTTGTTTTTTTTTTTTTCTGTTTATTTCCATTCCTGTGATTTAAAAGTATTTGGTGAATCATTTCAAATTTTTTAATATATATTTAGGTAAGTGTGTCTTACGGCCAAGGATATGACCTGTGCTGTTGTTTGGATCTGAAATGTCCTGCAAAAGACTCATGTATTTTAATGTTGTGGGATAACTGTGGCCTCATACGTTATTGGGATATAGGACCTGGCTGACTAGGGCAGATGCTTGGGGTTGGACTTGGAGATGTTGTGGCATTTCTTTACATAAGGGAAGTGCCAGAGCTTTCAGGTATGTGCTCTTTACTTATGGGAGAAGAGGTGAGGGAGGGGCACCCAGCTTGCGCATGGGGTCCCCAAAAGGCATGTTGAAGTAAAGGATAAAAGAAGAACCAGTGTTCCAGCTTCTTCCTGGGCCGAGTCTAGCCTTGCCTGAGTCTCCACACAGCGAATTGGCTCTGACGTGGCTCCTAATCGCCATTCTCTCTGCAGTCCAGTGAGCAACTCTCCAGCCTCTGCCATGGGCTTTCCCCATTGCCTTCTCTAGGTGAACAGATTGTGAGACTTTTGGACCTGTGAGCTAAAGAAATCTTTCCTCCCTTACATGGTGGGTATTAGGCATTTTGTGCCAGTAACAACCTAAGTAATCAAGCCTATTTTGGAGAAAGTCTTATGTGCTGCTGAGAAAAAGGTGTATTCTGTTGATGTTTGTTGGAACACCATGTAAATACTTGTTTAGGCCATTTGTTCTGTGATGTTATCCGAAGTCCCTGGTATGATTGTATTGGGGTTATTAGACCTTTCCTGTCTGCTAGGTTCTGTTCTTTAAAAGACTGAATGCATCTGTTTGTAATTATGAACTCTTTCTGTTGGAGCCATCACTTTACCAGTGTATAGTGTTCACCTACTCTGATCTGTTTTGGTTGCAGTGGGAAAGACCTCCCTCTTCATGGGCCTTTAGCATGTCCATGGATGAATGCTGGCTCTAAATTCATTCTTCTGCGTGTGGATAGTGTATCAAGAAAGTTTGTCAAAGTGGCAATCTTCCTTCCAGTGTAATATAAACATAAAGTACTTTTCAAAGATCAGGTGCCTGAATTGACTTTCGAGTTGATTATGAATCTTGACTTGTGTTCCATTTGTCCACCTTTCTGTATTGGTTCCAGTATCATTTGGCCTTGATCACATTTGATGGCTAGAATTGTGACACTTCCACCTTTGAATCATTGCTTAGGTTTGTTTTGGCTGTTCTTGATCTAATTTGGTCTATGTAAATTTTAGGATTGCATGTTCAATTTTTTTGCTCTTTTGATTGGAATTTCCTTGAGTCCGTGTAGCAGTTTTGATTGTATCGCCATTCTGAAAATCCTGGTTTGTCTATCTGAGCACAAGGATGGTCCTTTATCTGTAATGCCTTTTTCATTCTGTTTTCAAACCCTGTAGTTTTCAGTGTCAGGGACATTTGCAAATAATGAATTTTATACAGAGGAGATAGACTGATCACTCAAGGATGAAAAAGTAAGGAAGGTGAAATTGTGTACTAGACATAGATTTTTGATGTGGTGTGATGGCATAATTCTAGAAGTACACAAAGGTGATGTTTACATATACACACACACATGCACATTTACACAAAAGTATACTTAGGGCCCAGGACCTATACACTTGGAAATGATTAAAATATTCAACTCTTTTCTTTGTATATTTTACACATAAGATTAAAGGAGAAAATTCTGCCCTTTTTTTGGTGTGAAATGAGATACCATCGACGTAAGAGACCACATGAGCAGAAGCAACATGAATGATTCTGTGACTGATAGTGTTCTGTTCTTTCAGTTTGAAAAGTGTGTTTTACCTGAGATTTTAGAGCTTTTATATTGGAGTGTTGTAAAACAAACAACTCATCCTGTCTGCATCTTAATTTGGTGCACGACCTTGACCAAGTCAGTTGACATCATTGAGTTTCAGTGTTTGTTTTTATTTTTTCCTCATTAATGTAATTTTGTGTGCCTGTGTGTGTGTCTGTGTATGTGTGAAATACATGTTTGACAGAAGAACTTGAGAACTTTCTGAATGTACATATTGCATCTGTCTCACTTTCACTTCTCCCTGCCCTTTAACCTCTCCACATCCTTCCTCATTCTCCTTACTCCCAACATCTTGCCCATGGACTGTATTATTTGTATTCCATGTTTCTGCTTTTATAGAAATCATGTTATACTTTCCTTCCCCAGTCTTCCTGAGTCTGACCTAATGGTTTCTTGTTGTGTCCATCTACCTAGATTTGAGCTTCAGTTAGTCTACCTGCAGACTTTAAGGATCCAAAATAAAGATGTTTGTTTTAAAAGCCTTTTGTAGAACATAATCCATATTAAATGTTCTTTCAGAGGTAGCGATTAAGACTGTTGGATACATGCTAAACATAACTTTATTCACGTTGGGTTTTTTTTAAATTTTTTATTTTTTTGGCAAATAGAGCTCATGACAGGTGACTGAGTATCAGTGTTTGCACATCTGTAAACCGAAGATTTTCTGTCTCTGCATCCCAGCGTGCACTCCGTGAGGACCACTAACACGGCTCCACGGTGCTTCCGGATGTCGTTCCATCTATACAGTCTCTGAGGTTATATAGTGTTCTCATGTATGTGTGTGTCCAAAATAAAAAAAATACATGGTGGAGCATACCAATTTTAAAGAGTATGACGGCCTTCTTGTGATATAGCTCATGCCTGGGATAAAGAATTGACCATCAAATGGACAAAATAGCAATGTAAATTGGAAAGAATTATGGACTGTGTTGTCAGTTTCAATGTCGTATAAATTAGTAATATGTGACATACACATATAACATGTAACATCAGGTTACTACTAAAAATGGTCATTCAAATGAATTAACATCATCTGTCACCATGTTTTATACTGCTATCAATGTTAAGTGTGTACTATTACAAATTAACCTTTTAGTAATATTTTCTATGAAAATGAATCTTACTACTTAAGAAACTCTTCCTGTTCCAAGTAATCCACTGTCACAGTGTAATTATGCTAACAATCTAAACAAATTCTAAAAGCCTTATCTTCTCAATTTTGCTTAAACCTACATCTGAGTTTTTTTTTAAAAATCAAGGAAATGCTTTTTCTTCTTTCTTTACTCAAAATGAAAGCAAGTATGTTGTGTGAAATAGTAATATGTGAAAAATATAATAGCAAGGAAGATACCAAGTTACTCCTGAGTAATTTAATTGATCAATTGAATTAATATATGTTTAATCATGCTTTTTATTGCTATCTCTAGAAAATATTATGTGCAATATAAATTTATGTGACTCATAATTCATTTCCTTTTTGGTGTGACTTGAGTGCTGCCACTCCACTAGAACTCAAATATTTCTCTTCCTTTTGTAGAGGAACAGGAGGTGGAGGCTCATCTAGGCACGCTGGGGGAGATCCTGTCAGTCTGGGTCCTGTCCTGATGGAGGAGGTGGGAAGTCAGTGTCAGGAGCTGCTCTGAAAGGGTGAGTTAAACCACCAGAGCTGTGTCTCTGTTCTACATCCTCTCAGGGTGCGGAGGCTTCCCTGGGTCTCCAGAGCCTCTTCCTCCACTCCCTGCAGGACCAGGGAGGCTGCAAGTGGCTCCTACTCCCACAGAGTTTGAAGAGGGATGAAAGCTCTCTTCGTTCTGGAAGAAGGCCAGGCAACCAGACGTGAAGGCTGGTATTGCAAATGCCTTTTCCCTCTCCCAGAAATGGCAGCAGAAAGTGAATGAGGATCTTGGTAAAGATCATTTGATCATTTTCTCATCTGTAATCTTCACGGATACCTTGAGTAGTGCAAGCGGCCACCCACTTTTCCTGTGCTGCTCTCTGTTAAGAAGTCGCCTGTCACTGATAAAAGTGGACGGTACTCTCCAGTTCTTCCTGGAGACCTTTGGTCTGTGTTCTGTAGAACTCCAGCAGTTGAGTTGCCAGACTCACCCTTCCATTCACCACGCAGAGTATATCATCTTTCTCTGACCGATACATTTCCGCTTCTGCAAACTTTTGATAGAGTCTCATTCCATTCTCTTGGTAGTGGTCTCGGAGCTCTCCGCTTCTCGTCAGGCCACAGCGCCTTTTCAGAACCCGAGCAGGCCCTCTCAGCCTGGAGCTGTGTCACGTGTTCAGTCAAATCTTCTCTCGTTTTCACCACTTCAGACAGGTGAGTGTGAGTCTAGTCTCGTTCCCTTCTTACGATATCCTTCTTAAGAACACAGTCAGGGAGGTGTGTGCTCTGACGTGCTTTCTCCTAGAGAAGTTGTTTTCCATTGGCCCTGTGCTCTTTTCCCAATGCTTTTTGCCTCAATCCATCCACTTTGTCCTCACACTCTCCCCCAGCTTGGACCAGGTGTTTCTGCTTCTCCCAGAACCTGGCCTCTACATTCCGAGCATCTGCCGCTACTTTCTCAAGTCCTGTTTGGTTGATGTCTTAGGGCCTCCTAGTGACTCTGGCTTCAGCAACTTGGGATCTTAGAGATTGTAGTATTTCACAGACTGGAGGACGGGTGGTCTTGGAAGTCTGTGCCACACACTTGCTGTTGTTCAGTACTTCTGTCTGGCTCTTCCTTTAAGCTCTTAGGCTAGAGGGAGGACTTGGTCATAGGCTTCCAGTGTGTACTGCCACATCCTTCTGTAGGTGTCCCGAATCCACGAGGCTTTGCTTGATCCTTTGAGCAGGCATGTTTGAAAGCTGAATCCAGGCCTCCTGTGCTTTTGGAACCAAAGGAATTATTTCTAGCAGTTGCTGTTTTTCCTCAATCATGGTAGAAAGCTGAAGCGCCAGCCTATTCTCTCATCTCACACAGTGGCGGCTTCTGACAGAGTGGCCGCTACCGAAGGTGACTAAGAGCACAGCCAGAGCCCCAAGTACATCTGCATAGATCTGGAGACCATCAAGGCTGGGTGTGTTCTTTTGTGGTGGTAACACCACATGACCTGGGTGGTTCTTCTAGGAATGGCCCCAAGCAAAGTAGAGGACTGACCCTAGACTTGTATGTGGCACAAGGCTACATGGCCTAATGGCCTTGACCAGTCTGTTGTTGCATGTAGAGTTGGAACCTTCACCTGGTAATCAAAAGGCACCAGTGCCGACCCAGCTGCCAGCTGGGAGAGGAGCAGTCCCAGGGCCATGTGGTATTGGCACAGGCTGAGGGGACTCTCACCTCAAGCATGGGAAATCTCACCCCACTGGTAGATGTTATGTTTTGGGAGTAGTGCAGGATCATGTCCTTCCTGAATAGCCTCACAGGTGCCTAATCCATGCCACGTTGTGTCCTTCCAACTGTGGCAGAATGATTTTTATCAAACTGCCAGGAAGGACCCATTAACTTTTTAGATACTTCAGAAGTAGTGTCTTTCTTCCGTGCTTGTACCGAGAACTGTTTTCAGACCAAACACTTGAGGATCAATAAACAAAATTGGTTTTTCATTTCTTTTTTTTTCTTTTTTTTTTTTTAGGGACATACTCTGTGGTCTAGGCTGGTCCTAAATTCACATCGGAGCCCAAGCTGGCCTTGGACTCATGGCAATCCTCCTGTCTCAGCCTCCCAAATGCTGGGATTACAGGGGTGTGCCACCACGCCCACTTTATATGGTGGTGGGAAGTTGAAATAGGGTACTTAGTGCTTGCTAGGCAAGCGCTTTAACAGCTGAGCCATTCCTCCAGCCCTCCTTTTATTTTCTTAATGCATGAATTTCAAAGTCTGTATGGCATGAGAGACATGAAGTTTGGAGAAACAGCGAGTGTGTCTGCTTAGCCCTGATTTTCCCTTTCTTTTTCTAAATATACATATGCAATACATAGTGTTTACAATTAATTTGGGTACTTTACAATCCCTTCCCATTTTTGATGCTCCCACCCCCTCCGTATCACTTTCCCCAATTCCGGCTATCACTTCATGTGGTTCTATAGAATGTCTGTGTTCTGGGTTTTCCAAATCAGAGAAAGTATTGAGTACTTAACATATTAATGTTCTGCATCTAAATCATTTCACTTAAGTCACAACTCTAGCTCAGCTTCCTATTCCTCAAATGGGTCATAGTAGTTAAATCTTGATGCCTCTCCTCTGAATCCAACCAATCCCTTTATTGGGATATTTACCAAAAGGTTTTTTTCTATATTTTGCTATATCTTTGTTGCTGTATTTAAACCTGGCCTTACCCACCAGTTCACATTAGAAAATCAATACAACCATGTAGTTCAAAGGACTTACTACATTTGAGAAAGAGGGAAATAAAAGTAAAATTTCAATTGCCTTAGCTGAATACTGGAAGGTTCATGTTTGTACATTCACAGGGTTATCTTTACATCAATCAGTTTTCTTAGGATAAGTTTTCATCAGTGACCTAGTAAGTGAATTGCTACAATAAAACAAAGTTAAAACTATCTCATGTTACTAAATTCAATGAACTTAAATCTGTACCACATAAATATATTTAAAGTAACAGATATGAAGGCAAAGTTGGTTATTTCAGAAGTTTTTAACTTTCATAACTTATTCACTCCTATTTCACGGACTACTAACATTCTGCCAGATTTGGATTATAATTTTGTCTATCTCTCTGTATATTCATGCATTTGTATTCTCCAGAGATTTTATGTTAATTCCCCATGTTGCACTATTAATTGGTAATTATTTTATTTTGCACACTAATAATAATGTTGTGGGGAGATTACACAGATTTTATAGAAGAACTGGTACTGATTTAAGAGTATATCAGTCAGATGAATTAATTACCGATCTGTTTTCTTTTTATTACATTTTCTCTTTAGATGTTACATTCCCTCCAACCTGTTTTGGTGCAGCTTATGTTTCCACCTCTCAAAGAGGATAAACTGACATTAAATGTGAAAAAAGTGAATTGCTTCATTCAACAAGCTTAAGACTTTATCACTTTGCTACAATAAATGGACTTAAATCTGTATCACATAAGTATGCTACAGTAAAGCAATAGATAAATAGCTCTGCTCAGTTATTTCAGATTTATTTGACTTTCATACATTGATTACTCATATGTCACTAATAATTCACATTTTGCCCTATTTAGTTTTTCCTTTTCCCTGTCAGTTCATCCCTAATTTCATACATAGCCTTACATTTTTCGCAGCTCATTCTCGTCTAGCTGTTGTGTGCTCACCCATTTCTCAGAGGTTCCCCCCATTCCTAGCTGACCCTTGTCTCTTTCTTCTGGGTTGTTGCTGTTGGGTCTTTTCATTTCGTTGTTTTTGTGCATTTCGTGAGAGGGACACCCATCTGTAGTCTGTCTTTTGTGCTTGGTCCATTTCATTGATCGTTGTTGACTCAAGGCGGCCCCATTTTCATTCAGATTCTTTAATACCTACCTTTCCTTATGGCTGGGTAGTCTTCCACTGTGTATAAGTAGCATATCTTCTTTGAGCATTTCTCTCCAAATGGGCAGGCAGATTGTTTCCAGGAGTTCACTTCATGAATTGCGTTGCTCTCATTGTCGATATGCATGTGACTTTTGGGTATGTTGACTTTATTTCTTTTCGGAACATGCCTCGGAGGGAAGTAGCTGGATCCAATGGATCAATTTTCTAAGGAACCTCCGGAGTGATTCACATCATGGTTGTACCAGATTGCCCTCCCACCAGCTGGGGAATAGTGTCTTTTCTTGGCCCCCTTGCCAAGAATTCTTGTATTTGCAGTTCTCGATGTACACTGTTCTCGCTCGCGTTATGTGATTTCTCAACATTGTTGAGATCTGCATGTTTTTGGTGGCCAGTGGTGAAGAATACTTTTGCATGTGCTTGTTGGCTGTTCCGTCTTTGGAGAATCTGCTGTGCTTTTCATTTGCCCACTCCTTAATGGGCTTATTTATTTTGGAGAGCTGTATGCTTTTGAGAGTTTTGTACATTATAGATACTAAACCTGCATCTGAAGTATTGTTGGTGAATATCTATTTCTACTCCGTGTGTTGTCTGTTCACCTTGTTGATTGCTTCTTTGGCTGTGTAGAAGTTTTTGGGTTAATATAGTGCTCTTGGATTCTTGCTGAGATTTCTTGTGCATTTGGGGATCTGTCCAAAAAGTCATTTTCTGTCCTGGTATCTTCTAGGGTATTACCTCTTTGGTCGGTCCATATCGTCTGTGTTTTTTAAATTAATGTATGGTGTCTCAATTTATTTGGATTAGAGTCTAGAGTGTGGTTATGGATGAGGATGTCATACTCCATATCTGCATGTGAAGATCTTGTTTGCTTTTTTTAAAATTCGGTCCATATGTTTGATGATGTTATTTGAAGTCCCCTGGTATGTTTGTTTTGGGGTCCACTTGACACTTCCTGTCGGGTAGTTTCTGTTGTACGAAGCACTGGATGCCTCTTTGTTTGTAATTGTGAACTCTTTCTGTTGGATTGATTCTTTTAACCGGTATATAGTGTCCACCTTTTTCTCTTCAAACCTGTTTTGATTTGAGATCCGCCGTGCCTTGGAAAGAATAATACAGTGTAGTACAGTTGACTCCCCCTCTTTGTTTTTGGGCTCCAGTGACATTGAGTATTCCTATCCATGCTTTTTATCCTCAGCTTTTGCTTCTTTGTGAGTGAAGTGTGTCTCCTACTACAAATGTTTGAGTCTTCATTTTGAATCCCTTGCCTTTTGATCGGTGGGAGTCTTAGTTACTTTCTTGTTGCTGGGACCAATTTCGGAAGATCCCCAACCTTGAAGAGAAAAGAATTGTGTAGCTGTCAGTTTCTGGAGGTCTGAAGCAACCCCATTCGTGGTGCCTGGCCGTGCTGGAAGCCCATGGCCGATTTCTCTCTGGAGGAAGCTGTGCACAGAGTGGCCTAATGGAAGACAAGTCAGGAAAGAAGGGTGGAATTAGCGTGTCCCCTTCCAGGTCCCATTTCAGTGATCTGCCCTTTGTGGCATAAGTCTTTGCGCTCTGCCCCTCCTATGTGAAGCCTCTATCAATGATTTAGCTCCTCCAGGCCACCCACTGTGTGAGGTGCTCAAGAACCAGAGTCTGCTGCATGCCCCCAACCTACCCCATGTGTGTAGTCTACTCCTGTGACCAGGCCCTGCCTTGTCATAACACAAGGTTCCGTGGATACACCAGATCATGCAAACAAATGGGGCTTTCAGGAGACATTCCAGATCTAAATTATAGCAGGTAAACAGAGCCCACAGATACTTGTGTGGGGCCTAGGCCTCCAGGGGGACCTTGCAGTGTGATGGCTTCTGGCATATCTCATGCATACCCCGCCCACTTAGCCAACCCCTTGCCTCTGTCTCAACCTCCCTCCCCCATGGGTGAACCCAGGAAAATTCTATGAGTTAGAGTCCCCTTCTTAAAAAAAAAAAAAAGAGGAAAGAAATACAAGAAGAAAAAAGAAAAACGGGTTGCTCGTTAGCTGAGTGTGAAGCCCTTCCTAGCACTTAAAGCACCAGACTGACTGTTCCGGGACCCCACTTAGTTGTAGAAACCGGGACCAGAGATAGGGTGTGGTGTGGATGGGATTCACCCATCTTGTTTCCTTTGATCTTTTATGTAGATTGTCCCCTGTGTCTGGCTGCTACTTGATGTTTGTTAAAATCTCTTTCCTCCATCTTGACGAGATGATGACACAGTGGGCTCAAAAGACTTTGAGCGGGGTGTTGTGGCGTACACCTGTCCCCTCAGCATTTGGGATGCTAAGGAAGGCACGGGGATTTCTGAGAGCTCAAGGCACCCTGGGGTACAGCACAAGAACCTTGTTCAAAAGCAACAACAAAATGCTTCTCACAGTAGGAGTTTGTGGATTAGGTCTGAGTCCCGACTCAACTGTTGCGAGGGTTCAGGTTCAGGTCAGGTTTATTGCAAGGCTTGGGGCAAGGGACAGGTGTAGCAACAGCCCTGTTTTTCGAGCTAGGGCCCTTTCTACAGTGTCCATTTGCTGCAGGGACATGTGTTTGCCTTTGACTAGTGGTAACGTGAAGGACAGTGTTAGATTGAAGCCTAAGACCAGGATACGGCTAGGCCTGGGGTTCCCGTGAGTGTTAGCTTTGAGGACATGGTCAAATCTTGGGCTAGTGTTAAGGCAGTCCTAGGGATAGAAAAAAAGATGAACAGAGCAGGACATGGTGAAATTTCGAGCCGGGGATGGATTGATCACTAGTTTTATTTTCGGGGCAAGCTGGAGGGCTAGGGTTAGGGTTAGCAACAGATTCTGGGCTAGAGTTAGGGTTTGGGCTCAGGCTCTAGCTAGACCGACTTTGATGCCCAAGTTGCAACGCAGGTCCACGGTGAATGTTAGGGCAGGGGTTCGGGTTCGGGTCAGGTTTCCTGCAAGGCTTGGGGCAAGGGGCAGGTGTAGCCTCAGCCCTAGTATTGGTGCTTGGGCGCTTTTGAGTGTGTGGATTTGCTTGAGGGCTGTGGATGTGCTGCTAGATAGCAGAAAGGTGAAGGAGAGTGTTAGAACTAGGCTTAAGAAGAGGTCCAGGGCTCCCGTGCATATTAGAGTGAGGATGGGAGCCTGGGAGTGTGAGCCTGGAGGTAGTGGTCACCTCTTGGGCTTGTGTTTCGGCTGTCCAAAGGGAAGAAAAAGAGCTGAGGAGAGCAGACCAGGCTGAAGTTGGGGCTAGGGATGGGTTTCTCCCTGGTTTTCTTTTCGGGGCCAGCTGGGGGGCTAGGGTTAGGGTTAGAAATGGCATCGGGCCTAGGGTTAGGGTTAGAGCTCCGACTATAGCTAGGCCAAATTGGATGCCCAGGTTGTGATGCAGGTCCATGGTGAATGTTAGGGCAGGGGTTCGGGTTCAGGTCAGGTTTATTGCAAGGCTTACGGAAAGGGGCACGTGTAGTTGCAGCCCTAGGATTGGCGCCTCGTGTACTTTGGAGCGTGTGGATTAGCTTCAGGGCTGTGGATGTGCCGTTTGATAGCGGTAACGTGAAGGAGAGTGTTAGAACTAAGATTCAGACTTGGTCCGGGGCTCCTTTGCATATTAGAGTGAGGCCAAGGCCCTGGGATGTGGCTAGGCCTGGGGTTCCCGGGGATGTGAGGCTGGATGTCGTGGTGAGCCCTTGGGCTTGTGTTTCGGCCATTATAAGAGGAGAAAAACAGCTGAGGAGAGCAGGCCAGGCTGAAATCGGGGCTAGGGATCGGTTTCTACCTAGTTTTCTTTTCGGGGCCAGCTGGGGGACTAGTGTTAGTGTTAGAAATCGAATCGGGCCTAGGGTTAGGGTTAGGGCTCCGCCTCTAGCTAGGCCGACTTTGATGCTCAGGTTACGATGCAGGTCCATGGTAAATGTTAGGGCCGGGGTTGGCGTACGGGTCAGGTTTATTGCAAGGCTTGGGTCAAGGGGCAGGTGTAGCCACAGTTCTAGGACTGGCACTTCCCGCACTTTGGAGGGCGCGGCTCAGCTTCAGGGCTGTGGATGTGCCACTGGCTAGCGGGAACATGAAGCAGAGGCTTAGAACTAAGCTTCAGACTAGGTCCGGGGACTCCCCTGCATATTAGAGTGAGACTGAGAGCCCGGGATATGGCTAGGCCTGGGATGCCCTGGCATGTGAGGCTGGAGGTCGTGGTCAGCTCTTGGGCTAGTGTTTCGGCCGTTCTAAGGGGACAAAAAGAGCTGAGGAGGGCAGGCGAGGCTGAAATCGGGGCTAGGCATGGGTTTCTCCCTAGTTTTCATTTCGGGGCCAGCTGGGGGTCTAGGGTTAGGGTTAGAAATGGAATCGGGCCTAGGGTTAGGGTTTGGGCTGCGGCTATAGCTAGGTCAACTTTGATGCCCAGGTTGCCATGCAGGTTCATGGTGAATATTAGGGCGGGCATTCGGATTCAGCTCAGGTTTATTGCAAGGCTTAGGGCAAGGGGCAGGAGTAGCTGCAGCCCTAGGACTGGTGCTTCGGTCCCTTTGGAGGGCGTGGCTCAGATTCAGGGCTGTGGATGTGCCCCTGGCTAGCTGGAACGTGAAGGAGAGGCTTAGAACTAAGCTTCAGACTAGGTCCGGGGCTCCCCTGTGTTATTAGAGTTAGGCTGAGGGCCCGGGATGTGGCTAGGCCTGGAGTTCCCGAGAGTTTGAGCTTCAGTTTGCCGACCTTCATACTTGTAAGAAAACAAAATCGAGTTGTTTGTTTTAACAGCTTTCTGTAGAACATAATCTATATTGAATGTTCTTTAAGAGGTAGCAATTGTGACCATTGGATATGTGCTGCATATTATTTTATTCTCGTTTGTTTTATTTGGATATTTTTTTTTCAAATAGAGCTCGTAACAAGTGACTGAGTATCAGCTTTTGCATATGTATGAACTGAAGATTGTTTGTCTCTGCATCCTAGTGTACACTGTTTGAGGACCACTAATTGGATCTGGATGTTGTTTCTATCTACACAGTCTCTGAGGACATTCCATGTTCTGTTGTATATATGTGTCCAAAAAAAAATACGTTTTGCAGAATACCAATTTAAAAGAGTATGATTGTCTTCTTGTTATATAGGTTGTGCCATGGATAAGGAATTGACTATCAAATAGAAAATATAGATACTTAAATTGGAATGAATTGTGGACAATACTCAGACACTCAATGTTGTATAAAATAGTAAAACATGACAAATAGACATACAATAACATGTAACATACTTACCAAGTTACTAATTGAAAATGATTATTCAAATGAATTTATATCATCTCACCATGTTTTAATATTGCTATCAATTTTAAATGTGTACTTTTAAAAATTAAACTTTTAGCATTATTTACCAGAGAAATGAACTTACCTACCTAAAATTTTTTTCTGTTGCAGTTAATCCAGTATCTAAGTATAATTTTGTTAACTAATTTAAAAAAATTTTAAAACCTTTTCTCAATTTTGACTAAGCTTATGTATGAGCTTTTTTTAAAAAAAAAAAAGGCAAAGCTGTCTTCTTTACTTTCTCAGAATGAAACCAAGTATGTTGTGTGAAAGAGTAATATTTGAAAAATACAATATCAACGAAGATTCTTACCAAGTTACTAACGAAAAATGTAATGAATCAAATGAATTCCTTTTATCTCCTATAATGTTTTGTATTACTATCAAATTTCACAAAATGCTTGGGGCAATATATATTTATGCGACTTATAGTTTATTTACTTTTGGTGACTTGAGTGATGGATCTCAAATCAAATTGGTCTTCTTTTTCTGTTTTATTGTAGAGGACAGGGAAGTCAAAGCTGATCTAGTCACACTGGTGGAGACATCATCACTCTGGCGTCCTCTTCTAATGGAGGAGATGGGAAGTGAGGGTCTTGAGCTGCTACGAAATGGTGAGTTAAAGCCCCCAGTGTTAAGGTGAGTGTTAGGACTGGTGTTAGCATTAGTGTAAGGATTATTGTAAGGGATACTGCAAGGGGTGGGGAGAGGGTTAGGGTTAATGTTGGGGCTTGGGCTAGGGTTAGAGTTGGGCATTGGTTTAGGGCAATGGCTAGGGTTAGCATTATGGACAGTGTAAAGACCAGGGTCAATGTTAGCATTCAGTTTATGCTTACAATGAAGTCTTGGGCTTTGGTTTGATCAAGGCCTTGTGTTGGAAAATGCAGTGTTGCGAGAAGTAGTTTTTGGGATAGAGCTATATTTAGGTTAAGGACAAGATTGAGGACTAGGTCTGGGGCTCCCCTGCGTATTAGAATGAGGATGAGGGCCCGGGATGTGGCTATGCCTGTGGTTCCTGGGAGTGTGAGGCTGGATGTTGTGGTCAGCACTTGGACTAGTGTTTCGGCCGTCCTAAGAGGAGAAAAAGAGTTGATAAGAGCAGGCCAGGCAGAAATAGGTGCTAGGGATGGGCTTTTCCCTAGTTTTCTTTTTGGGGCCACCTGGGGGGCTAGGGTTAGGGTTAGAAATGGCATCAGGCCTAGGGTTAAGGTTAGGGCTCCGGCTATAGCTAGGCCAACTTTGATGCCCAGGTTGCGATGCAGGTCCATGGGGAATGTTAGGGCTGTGGTTCACGTTCGAGTCAGGTTTATTGCAAGGATTGGGACAAGGGGCAGGTATAGCTGCAGCCCTGGGACTGTCCCTTCCGTCCCTTTGGAGGGCGTGTCTCGGCTTCAGGGCTGTCCATGTGCCGCTGGCTAGGAGGGACATGAAAGAGAGGCTTACAACTAATCTTCAGAATAGGTCCAGGGGCTCCCCTGCATATTAGAGAGAGGCTGAGGGCCCGGGATGTGGCTAGGCCTGGGGTGTCCGGGCATGTGAGGCTGGAGATCTTGGTCAGCTCTTGGGGTAGTGTTTTGGCCGTCCTAAGGGTAGAAAAAGAGCCGATGTGGGCAGGCCAAGCTGAAATCGGGGCTAGGGATGGGTTTCTCCCTACTTTTCTTTTCGGAGCCAGCTGGGGAGGTAGGGTTAGGGTTAGAAATGGAATCGGGCCTAGGGTTAGGGTTAGGGCTCCAGCTATAGCTAGGCAGACTTTGATGCCCAGGTTGTAATGCAGGTCCAAGGTGAATGTTAGGGCGGGGGCTGGCATTCGGGTCAGGTCTGTTCAAGGCTTGGGGCAAGGGGCAGGTATAGCCACAGCCCTAGAACTGCCTCATCTGGCACCTTGGAGGGCGTGGCTCGGCTTCTGGGCTGTGAATGTGCCGCTGGCTAGCGGGGACATGAAGGAGAGGCTAAGAAGTAAGCTTCAGACTAGGTCCAGGGGCTCCCCTGCATATTAGAGTGAGGGTGAGGGCCCGGAATGTGTCTAGTCCTGGGGTGCCCGGGCGTGTGAGGCTGGAGGTCTTGGTCAACTCTTGGGCTAGTGTTTTGACGATTCTGAGGGTAGAGAAAGAGCCGAGGAAGGGAGGCCAGGCTGAAATCGGCACTAGGGATGGGTTTCTTTCTAGTTTCCTTTTCTGGGAGAGTTGGGCGGCTAGGGTTAGGGTTAGAAATGGAATCGGGCCTAGGGTTAGGGTTAGGGCTCCGTCTATAGCTAGGCCGACTTTGATGTCCAGGTTGCCATGCAGGTCCATGGTGAATGTTAGGGCGGGGGTTGGCGTTCGGGTCAAGTTTATTGCAAGGCTTATTGAAAGGGGCAGGTGTAGCCGCAGCCCCAGGACTGGCACGTCCAGCCCTTTGGAGGGCGTGGCTCGGCTTCCGGGCTGTGGGTGTGCCCCTGGCTAGCAGGAACATGAAGGAGAGGTTTAGAAGTAAGCTTCAGACTAGATCCGGGGGTGCCCCTGAGTATTAGAGTGAGGCTGAGGGCCCGGGATGAGGCTAGGCATGCGGTGCCTGGGCATGTGCTGTTGGAGTTCGTGGTCAGCTCTTGGGCTGGTGTTTCTGCCATCGTAAGAGGAGAAAAAGTGCCGAGGAGGGCAGGCCACGTTGAAATCAGAACTAGGGATGGGTTTCTCCGTAGTTTCCTTTCGGGACCCTCTTTGGGGCTAGGGTTAGGGTTAGAAATGGAATTGGGCGTAGGGTTAGGGCTCCAGCTAAAGCTAGGCTGACTTTGATGCCCAGGTTGCTATGCAGGTCCATTCTGAATGTTAGGGTGGGGATTGGCGTTCGGGACTTGTTTATTGCAAGGCTTGGGGAAGGGGTGAGGTGTAGCCGCACCCCTAGGACTGGCACGTCTGGCCGCTTGGATGGTGTGGTTCAGCTTCAGGGCTGTGGGTGAGCCGCTGGCTAGTGGGAACGTGAAGGAGAGGCTTAGAACTAAGCTTAAGACTAGGTCCGGGGGCTCCCCTGCGTATTAGTGTGAGGCTCAGGGTCCGGGATATGGCTAGGCCTAGAGTTCCCAGGCATCTGAAACTGGAGGTCGTGGTCAGCTCTTGGGCTAGTGTTTTGGCCGTCCTAATGGTAGAAAAAGAGCCAAGGAGGACAGGCCAAGCTGAAATTGGGGTTAGGGATGGGTTTCTCTCTAGTTTTCTTTTCATGGCCAGCTGGGGGGTTAGGGTTAGGTTTAGAGCTGGAATCGGGCCTAGGGTTAGGGCTAGGGCTCCGGCTATAGCTAGACCGACTTTGTCGCCCAGGTTGCGATGCAGGTCCATGGGGAATGTTTAGGGCGAGGGTTGTCGTTCCGGTCAGGTTAATTGCAAGGCTGGGGCAAGGGGCAGTTGTAGCCGCAGCCTTAGGACTGGCATGTCTGGCACTTCGTTGGGCGTGGCTCAGCTTCAGGGCTATGGGTGAGCCTCTGGCTTGTGGGATCATGAAGGAGAGGCTTATAACTAAGCTTCAGACTAGGTGCAGAGACTCCCCTGCATATTAGAGTGAGGCTGAGGTTCCGGGATGTGGCTAGGCCTGGAATGCCCGGGCGTGTGAGGCTGGAGGTCATGGTCAGCCCTTGGTTTAGTGTTTTGGCCGTCCTAATGGTAGAAAAGGAGCCAAGGAGGGCAGACCAGGCTGAAATCAGGGCTAGGGATGGGTTTCTCCTTAGTTTTCTATTCGGGGCCTGCTGGATGCCTAGGGTTAGGGTTAGAAATGGAATCGGGGCTGGGGATTAGGGTTAGGGCTCCGGCTATCGCTAGGCCGACTTTGATGCCCAGGTTGTGATGCAGGTTCTTGTTGAATGTTAGGGCGGGGGTTGGCATTCGGGTCAGGTTTATTGCAAAGATTGGGGTAAGGGGCAGGTGTAGCCGCAGCCCTAGGTCTGGCACGTCTGGCCCTTTGGACTGCGCGGCTCGGTTCGGCTTCAGGGCTGTGGGTGAGCCGCTGGCTAGCAGGAACATGAAGGAGAGGCTTGGAACTAAGCTTCAGAATATGTCCAGGGGCTCCCCTGCGTATTACAGTGAGGCTGAAGGCCCAGGATGTGGCTAGGCTTGGGGTGCCCGGGCGTGAGGCTAGAGGTCATGGTCAGCTCTTGGGCTAGAGTTTTGGTGATCCAAAGGGTACAAAAAGAGCCGATGAGGGCAGGCCAGGCTGAAAGTGGGACTAGGGAAGGGTTTCTCCCAAGTTTTCTTTTGTGGGCCAGTTGGGCGGCTAGGGTTAGGATTAGAAATGGAATCGATGCAAGGGTTAGGGTTACGGCTCTTGCTATGGATAAGCCGACTTTGATGCCAAGGTCGCGATGCAGGTCTTCGTTGAATGTTACGGTGGTATGGCTAAGCCGACTTTGATGCCCAGGTCGCGATGCAGGTCCTTGTTGAATGTTACGGTACGGTTTGGCGTTCGGGTCGGGTTTATTGCAATGCTCAGAGAAAGGGGCAGATGTAGGCCGCAGCTCTAGGACTGGCACGTCCTGCCCTTTGGAGGGCGCGGCTCTGCTTCAGGGCTGTGTGTGAGCCTCTCGCTAGTGGGAACGAAACGGAGAGGCTTAGAACTAAGCTTAAGACTAAGTCTGGGGGCTCCCCTGTGTATTAGTGTGAGGCTGAGGGCCCGGAATGGGGCTAGGCCTGGAGTATCCGGGCGTGTGAGAATGGAGGTCGTGGTCAGCTCTTGGGCTAGTGTTTTGGCCATCCTAATGGTAGAAAAAGAGCCAAGGAGGGCAGGCCAAGCTGAAATCAGGGCTATGGATGGGTTTCTCCCTAGTTTTCTTTTCGTGGCCAGCTGCGGGGCTAGGGTTAGGGTTAGAAACGGAATCGGGCCTAGTGTTAGGGTTACGGCTCTGGCTATAGGTAGGCCGACTTTGATGCCCAGGTCACAATGCAGGTCCATGATGAATGTTAGGGCGCGGGTTGGCATTGGGGTCAGGTTTATTGCAGGGCTTGTGCCAAGGGGCAGTTGTAGCCACAGCCCTGGCGCTAGCACGTCTGTCCATTTGGATGCTGTGGCTCGGAATCAGGGCTGTGGGTGATCCGCTGCCTAGTGGGATCTTGAAGGAGAGGCTTAGAACTAAGCTTCTGACTAGGTCCAGGGACTCCCTTGCGTATTAGTGTGCGGCTGAGGGCCCAGGATATGGCTAGGCATGGAGTGCCTGGGCGTGTGAGCCTGGAGGTCGTGGTCATCTCTTGGACTAGTGTTTCGGCATCCTAATGGTAGAAAAAGAGCCAAGGAGGGCAGGCCAGGTAGAAATCGGTGTTAGGGATGGGTTTCATCTTAGTTTTCTATTCGGGTCCATCTTGGGGCCTAGGGTTAGTGTTAGAAATGGAATCAGTCGTAGGGGTAGGGGTAGGGATCCGACTATAGCTAGGCAGACTTTGATGCCCAGGTTGCAATGCAGGTCCATGGTGAATGTTAGGGCAGGGTTTTGCGTTCGGGTCAGGTTTATTGCAAGGCTTGGGGAAGGGATCAGGTGTAGCCACAGCCCTAGGACTGGCATATCTGGCCCTTTGGAGGGTGTGGGTCGGTTTCGGGGCTTTGGGTGAGCCGCTGGCTAGTGGGAACGTGAAGGAGAGGCTTATAACTAAGCTTCAGACTAGGTCTGGGAGCTCCCCTGTGTATTAGTGTGAGGCTGAGGTCCCGGGATGTGGCTAGGCCTGGAGTGCCAGGGCCTGTGAGGCAGGAGGTCGTGTTCAGCACTTGAGCTAGTGTTTCGGCCGTCCTATTGGTAGAAAAGGAGCGAAGGAATACAGGACATGCTGAAATCGGGGCTAGGTATGGGTTTCTCCCTAGTTTTCTTTTCGGGGCCAGTTGGGGGGGCTAGGGTCATTGTTAGAAATGGAATCGGGCCTAGGGTTAGGGTTAGGGTTAGGGCTCCGGCTATAGCTAGGCCGACTGTGAAGCCCAGGTTGCGATGCAGGTCCATGGGGAATGTTAGGGCGGGTGTTGGCGTTCGGGTCAGGTTTATTGCAAGGTTTGTGGCAAAGGGCAGGTCTAGCCGCAGCCCTACGACTGGCACATCTGGCCTTTTGGATGGTGTGGCTCGGCTTCAGGGCTGTGGGTGAGCCACTGGCTAGCGGGAACATGAAGGAGAGGCTTAGAAGTAAGCTTCAGGCTTGGTATGGGGGATCCCCTGTGTATTAGAGTGAGGCTGAGGTCCGGGGATGTGGCTCGACCGGGGGTGCCCGGGCGTGTGAGGCTGAAGGTCATGGTCAGTTCTTGGGCTAGTGTTTCGGCCGTCCTAATGGTACAAAAAGAGCTGAGGTGGGCAGGCCAGGCTGAAATTGGGGCTAGGGATGGGTTTCTGCCTAATTTTCTTTTCGGGGCCTTCTGGGGGGCTAGGGTTAGGGTTAGAAATGGAATCGGGCCTAGGGTTAGGGTTAGAGATCCACCTGTAGCTAGGCCGACTTTGATACCCAGGTTGTGATGCAGGTCCATGGTGAATGTTAGGGCATGGTTTTGCGTCCTGGCCAGGTTTATTGCAAGGCTTGGTTAAGGGGTCAGGTGTAGCCGCAGCCCTAGGACTGGCACGTCTGGCCCTTCGGATGGTGTCGCTCTGCTTCAGGGGTGTGGTTGAGCCGCTCGCTAGTGGGAACGTGAAGGAGAGACTTAGAACTAAGCTTCATTCTAGGTCCGGGGGCTCCCCTGCGTATTAGCGTGAGACTGAGGTCCCGGGATATGGCTAGGCCAGGAGTGCCCGGGCATGTGAGGCTGAATGTCATGGTTAGTTCTTGGGGTAGTGTTTCGGTCGTCCTAATGATAGAAAATGAGCCGAGGAGTGCCGGCCAGGCTGAAATCCGGCGCTATGGATGGGTTTCTCCCTTGTTTTCTTTTTAGGGCCAGCTGGAGGCCTAGGGTTAGCGTTAGAAATGGAATCAGGCCTAGGGTTAGGGTTAGGGCTCTGGCTATAGGTAGGCCGACTTTGATGCCCAAGTTGCGATGCAGGTCCATAGTGAATGTTAGTGCCGTGGATGGCGTTCAAGTCAGGTATATTGCCGGGCTTGTGTCAAGGGGCAGTTGTAGCGGAAGCCTTACGAGTGGCACGTCTGGCACTTTGGAGGTTGTGGCTCAGGTTGAGGGCTGTTGGTGAGCCGCTGGCTAGTGGGAACGTGAAGGAGCGGCTTGGAACTAAGCCTCAGGCTTGATCCGGGGCCTCCCCTGCGTATTAGAGTGAGGCTGAGGTTCCGGGATGTGGCCAGGCCTTGGGTGGCCGGTCGTGTGAGACTGAATGTCGTGGTCAGCTCTTGGCCTAGTGTTTCAGCCAACTTAATGGTAGAAAAAGAGCCGAGGAGGACAGGCCAGCCTGAAATTGGGGCTAGGGAGGGGATTCTCCCCACTTTTCTTTTTGGGGCCACCTGGGCCCTAGGGTTAGGGTTAGGGCTGCAGCTATAGCTAGGCCGACTTTAAGGCCCAGGTTGCGATGCAGGTCCATGCTGAATGATATAGAGGCAGTTGGCGTTCTTGTCAGGTTTATTGCAAGGCTTGGGGCAAGGGGCGTGTCTTGCTGCAGCCCTAACACTGACACTTTCGGCCCTTTGAAAGGCGTGGCTCTGCTTCAGGCAGTGCATGTGCCTTGGCTAGTGGGAATGTGAAGCAGAGGCTTAGAACTAAGCTCCAGACTATTTACGGAGGCTCCCCTGTGTAATAGAGAGGGGCTGAAGCCCGGGACGGGGCTAGGCCTGGGGTGCCCAGGCATGTGAGGCTGGAGGTAGAGGTCAGCTCTTGGACTAGTGTTTCAACTGTCCTAAGGGTAGAAAAAGAGCCGAGGAAGGCAACTGAGTCTGAAATCGGGTCTAGGGATGGGTTTCTCCCTAGGTTTCTTTTCCGGGCCAGCTGGGAGGCTAGGGGTAGGGTTAGAAATAGAATCGGGCCTAGGGTTAGGGTTAGAGCTCCGGTATAGCTAGGCTGATATTGATGCCCAGGGTGCGATGCAGGTCCATGCTGAAAATTAGGGCGGCGGTTGGCGAATGGGTCAGGTTTATTGCAAGGCTTGGGGCAAGGGGCAGCTGTAGCTGCAGGCCTCAGAGTGGAAAGTGGGCCCCTTTGGAGGGTGTGGCTCGGCTTCAGGGCTGTGGATGTGCCGCCGGCCAGTGGGAACGTGAAGGAGAACCTTAGTACCAAGCTGTAGAATAGGTCCGGAGGCTCCCCTGTGTATTAGTGTGGGGCTGAGGGCCTGGGATGTGGCTAGGCCTGTGGTGCCCAGGCCTGTGAGGCTGGAGGTAGTGCTCAGCTCTTAGGCTTCTGTTTCGGCCATCCTAAGGGTAGAAAATGAGCTGAGGAGGAGAGGCAGGTCTGAAATCGGGGCTATAGATGGCTTACTCCCTAGGTTTCTTTTCCGGTCCAGCTGGGGGTCCTAGGGTTAGGGTTAGAAATGGAATCGGGGCTAGGGTTAGGGTTAGAGCTCTGGCTATAGCTAGGCGGATTTTGATGCCCAGGTTGCGATGCAGGTCCATGCTGAATGTTAGGGTGGCGGTTGGTGCAAGTGTCGGGTTTATTGCAAGGCTTGGGGCAAGGGGCAGCTGTAGCTGCAGGCCTCGGAATTGAAAGTGGGCCCCTTTGGAGGGCGTGGCTCGGCTTCAGGGCTGTGGATGTGCCGCCGGCCAGTGGGAACGTGAAGGAGAACCTTAGTCCCAAGCTGCAGAATAGGTCCGGAGGCTCCCCTGTGTATTAGTGTGGGGCTGAGGGCCTGGGATGTGGCTAGGCCTGGGGTGCCCAGGCCTGTGAGGCTGGAGGTAGTGCTCAGCTCTTAGGCTTCTGTTTCGGCCGTCCTAAGGGTAGAAAATGAGCTGAGGAGGAGAGGCAGGTCTGAAATCGGGGCTACTGATGGCTTACTCCCTAGGTTTCTTTTCCGGTCCAGCTGGGGGGGCTAGGGTTATGCTTAGAAATGGAATCAGGGCTAGGGTTAGGGTTAGAGCTCTGGCTATAGCTAGGCGGATTTTGATTCCCAGGTTGCGATGCAGGTCCATGCTGAATGTTAGGGCGGCGGTTGGTGCAAGGGTCAGGTTTATTGCAAGGCTTGGGGCAAGGGGCATGTGCTGTTGCAGCCCTAAGACTGACAGTTCAGGCACTTTGAAGGGCGTGGCTCTGCTTCAGGGTCGTGGATGTGCCGGTGGATAGTGGGAACGTGAAGGAGAGGTTTAGAACTAATCTTAAGACTAGGTCTGGAGGCTCCCCTGTGTATTAGAGTGAGGCTGAGGGCCCGGGACTTGGCTAGGCCTGGGGTGCCCGGGTGTGTGAGGCCGCAGATTGTGGTCAGCTCTTGGACTCGTGTTTCGGCTGTCCTAAGGGTAGAAAAGAGCCAAGTAAGGCAAGTGAGTCTGAAATCGGGATTAGGGAGGG
>PVKB01007875.1:0-25606 GCA_004027205.1 Ctenodactylus gundi
AATGGAAGAAAATTTCCCAAATCTAAGAAAAGAAATGAACATGGAACTATTGCAGGCATATAGAACACCAAACAGCTTTGATCAGAAGAGATCCTCATCACGACACATCATAATTAAAATTCTAGAAACCCAACACAAAGAGAAAATACTAAAAGCGGTAAGAGAAAAACAGAAGGTGACCTACAAAGATAAGCCCATCAGGATAAGGGCAGATTTTTCAATCCAAACTCTAAAAGCAAGAAGATCATGGAGCAATGTCATCCAAGCAGTAAAAAAACATAATACCAACCAAGACTGCTATATCCAGCAAAATTACGTTTTAATTTAAAGGGAGAACTTAAAACTTTCCACGACAGAGACAGTTTAAAGGAATTTGCAGCCACTGAACCAGTATTGCAGAAAATACTTAAAGGAAACTTGGACAGTGAAAGGGAGACCAGCCACACCAATGACCCCAGAGTAAAAGCTAGAGGAGAATGAGCTGAGAAAAAAGTAGGTTAGTAATCAGTGAAATATGAGTAAATAAGATATGAAAGTTAGGAAATTCTGAAATAACTAGGTTTGCCTTCATGTCTGTTGCTTTAAGTATATTTATGTGGTATAGATTTAAGTCCATTTAATGTAGCAATGTGATATAGTTTTAACTTTGCTTTGTTGTAGCAATTCACTTATTAGGTCACTAATGGACGTTTACCTTAAGGAAACTGATTGATGTAAAGATAACCTTGTGAATGTACAAATATGCACCTTCCAGTATTCAGCTAAGGCAATTGAATTTTATTTATTTATTTATTCTTTCTCTTATTTCCCAAATTAACTAGCCTTTTGAACTACATGCTTATAATTATTTTCTATTGTGAACTGGTGGGTAAGGCCAGGTTTAACCATAACAACAAAGATATAAGAAAATACGGAAAAAAATCTTTTGGTGAATATCCCAATGAAGGGATTGTTTGGATTCAGAGAGGAGATATCAAGATTTGACTATTGTGAACCCATTAGAGGAATAGGAAGCTGGGGTAGAGTGGTGACTTGAGTGAAATGACTTAGGTGCGGAAGATTAATATGTTAAACACCGTATGGTTTCTCGGACTTGGAAAACCCAGGACACAGACATTCTTTGGAACCATATGAAGTGATAGCCGGAGCCAGGGGAAAGGACAGGGAGGGGGTGGGAGGGTAGAAGCTGGGAAGGGATTGTGAAGTCTACGTGATACTTAGGTGTACGAAACACCCAAATTCATTGTAAATACTATGTATTACATTTGTATATTAATAAAAATAGTGGGGAAAAATAAAGGTCATGTTCAATGAAATTATGGAAGAAAATTTCCCAAATCTAAGAAAAGAAATGAACATGGAACTATTGTAGGCATATAGAACACCAAACAACCTTGATCAGAAGAGATCCTCATCATGCACATCATAATTAAAATAAGAGAAACCCATCACAAAGAGAAAAATCTAAAAGCTGTAAGAGAAAAACAGAAGGTGACCTACAAAGATAATCCCATCAGGATAACTGCAGACTTCTCAACCCAGATTCTAAAAGCCAGGAGATCATGGAGCAATGTCACCCAAGCACTAAGAGAACATAAATGCCAACCAAGATTGCTATATTCAGGAAAATTATCTTTTAAATTAGAGGAAGAAATTAAAAGTTTCTATGATATAGAAAGCTTAAAGAAATTTGCAGCTACTAAGCCAGCATTGCAGAGAATAAAGGAAACTTAGAAAGTGAAAGGGAGGACAAGGACACCAATGACCCCAGAGACAAAGAGACAACAGCTAGAGGAGAATGAGCTGAGGAAAAAGAAAGGTTATGCATAAAATTAGGGATGAATTGATAGGTAAAAGGAAAAACCAAATCAGGAAAAATGTTAATAATTAGTGAAATAGGAGTAAAGAATATATGGTAGTTAAAGAAATCTGAAATAACTAAGCATAGATACCTATCTATTGCCTTAACTATAGTGCACTTATGTGATACAGATTTAAGTCCATTTAATGTAGCAAATTGATGAAGTCTTAAGCTTGTAGCAATTCACTCTTTTGATGTTGAATGTGAGTTTATCCTCTGTGAGAGAGGCAGAAAAGCAGTAAGATAACTTGGATAACATCTAAAGAGAAATGTAATAAAATAGATTGGTATTTAAATCATTTGATTGATATACTTCTAAAACAGTACCATCTCCCCACATCATTATTATTAGTAATAGTATAGTAGTGTGCAAAACAGATTATTACATGCAATATGAGTAATCGACACAAAATCTTTTAAAAATACACATGCATGAATATATGGATGGATAAGGCAGATAAAATCATAAACCAAATATAGCAGAATGTTAGTAACCAGTGAAATGTGAGTAAATAAATTATGAAAGTTAAAAAATTCTGAAATAACTTAATTTGCCTTCATATCTGCTACTTCAAGTATAGTTATGTGATATAGATTTAAGTTCATTTAATGTAGCAATGCGGTATAGTTTTAAGTTCATTCATTGTAGCAATTCACTTATTAGGTCTTTGATGTAAATTTATCCTAAGAAAACTGCTTGATGTAAAGATAACCCTGTGAATGTACAAACGTGTGCCTTCCAGTATTCAGCTAAGGCATTTGAAATTTAGCTTTTCTTCTCCTTTCTCATATTTACTAGTCTTTTGAATTACATGCTTGTAGTTATTTTCTAATGTGGACTGGTAGATACGGCCCGGTTTAAGAATATCAACAAAGATATAGCAAAATATAGAAAGGGAAAAAAAAGAAGGTTTGTCAAATATTCCATTAAAGGGATCAACTGCACTTGGAGAGGAGGCATCAAGATTTTACCACTGCGGCCCATTCAAGGAATAGGAAGCTGAGCTAAAGAGTGGTGACTTAAGTGCAATGATTTAGATACAGAAGATAAAACACGTTAAGTACTGTATAGTCTCTCTGACTTGGGAAACCCAGAACACAGACATTCTATAGTACCACATGAATTGATTGCCGGAGTTGGGGGAAGGGATGAGGAGGGCGTGGGAGGGTCAAAAATGGAAAGGGATTGTAAAGTTGATATTATATATATGTGCACGAAATACTCAAGTTCATTGTAAACACTATGAATTGCCTAAGTATATTAATAAAAATAGTGGGGGGAAAAGAAATATGTGGCTTCTTCTTAGTGTTAGCCTGAAGTTTTCCACTTGTGGTAAAGAAGGTTCCACTCAAGATGGTGTCCACAGGTCCCTGATCTTGCCTCTTGGCTCTTCATCTTTGAGTACACAGGGGTGGACAGCTGCAGAGACCTTGGCTTCCTGTCCTCCTCTTTGAGAAGTGTTTTTGAACCTTTTCTGGAAACAAGCCCCCAAGACAGAACCTGTTGGAAAAGTTCTCTTCAGCCCCAAGGCTAACCTTTGTGTGAACAGGCATTGGGGGTTCACTGCAAAGAAAAATGGTTGTATTGCTTGATACAGATTCAGGGGCTGGTGACAGCATTTTTCAACATAGGAATGACAATCTGTTAGGAAGCTGACTTGAAAATTCACACTGCCACTCAGCTCATATCTCTTTGGAAGAGCCTGAAAATTATTTGTAAAATCAGCCCTGGGTTAAGTATATTTTTATACAAGGCAGATTGCTGTTTGGGACCAATTTCAAAGAAGTGTGATGTGTCCCTGGAACAGGCCCTTCTCTTTGGTGACTGGCAGAGGGCAGCAGATGACAAAGATAATCTTCAACCACACACAAGTAAATTGCTTTGCTTGATCTAACGCATTCCTAAATTCATGATGGCATTTCATTTGTAATTGGTACAAAGCTGGGTCAGGTTGCCTGAGGGGAAGTGGCAGGAGGAGCAGAACGTGAAGGGCTTTGAATGCCACTCTACTGATTTGCAGCTTTGTCTGAACTGTCCCTGGACGTCCATGAGCAGGTGGATGACACGGCCATCTCTGAATGGTGGATGGTGAGATTTGCATTTTAGCAAAGACATTTTGAAAACAGTATAGACACTGACCTTCTCTGTAGCAGTCGAACTTGCAAAGGTTTCCCGTCTACTCTTTGTAGGGTTTGTGCTAAGTCCTTTGCCCGTTTGATTGATGAGTCATTACGCCCATAGAGGAGAAAATTAAATCACTTAGCCAGTGTCAAAGAAAGAGAAAGCAATGTCTCATCTTTTTTCTACTGTATTAATTATGTCTTGCTGAAGGCTGAGCGACCATTTGGGAGGAAACAGGCAATCCAAGTGAAGACACACATTCTGTTCCGATCTAGGGCGTTTGGTTGAATGCAGATAGTTAGATTAAAGCTGAACTCACCATGCTTGGAGTCAGTGTGGGCTTTTTGCTGTGGGAATGGTCCAGAGTCACTCAGAGTTTTGTGAATGTGGGAAGTGGGTAGAGACCAATGCTCTCCCCTGAGATGAGAACTGAATTAGGAACAAAGGCCTGGTTGTGTCCGCAGTGGGGAATGGCACTTCGTATGTGTCACATAAGTGTGTGATAAAGCAGACTGCTGCTAACTGGCATGTGGAGACCGGGAGGACCTTTGTGCTGCAGAGTTATGACTTACGAACAGGGAAGTGGCAGGTGGAAGAGAGCACATCACACTCGATTGTCCAGACGGCGAATGGAGAGAGATGAAACATGAGACCAGGAAATGTTGCAGCAGACGTTCTTGCCTGCCTGCGGAAGCCCCGGGAAGGCAGCGTGGGGAAGTAGCACTCTACTTCCTCTACTCCCAGGGATTCACTGGTACCTAGGGCGTTCCTGTGCAAGTGTACAGCAGTTGGGAAAGCACTCAGCTGTGGTGTGGATAAGAAGAGAGACATCATCAGTCTCCTCCCTGAAGCCCAGGGATGAGACATTGTAAAGAAGGAAGGCACCACACTGGCACGGAGAGTTCGAGGGAAGCCTGGGCAACATAATGGGTCTCATCTAAACAAGTAAGAAAGAGGAAGGGAAAAGGCAGGAAGAACAGGAAGCCCTCCAGCATGGCCCTGTCCTTAGGAGCCTCCTGACGGGAGGGGCAGAGGGGCACCACCATCGCGCTCCGCTGTGGACTCTAACTTCCAGCGTGAAACTGAGAGACATTCTGCTTGTAGCAAAAATCAGATCAGATGGCACTCAACCTCCTTTAAAAAAGAAAAAAAAACTAAAAAGAGGGCGGGAAATAAAAGAAAACAAGAGAAGCCACCAGTTCATCTCCATCACATTCCATCCCCGAAACACAGGAAAAATTTCTCCAGAAATTGATTGTGGCCAGAGAACTGGAAGATCATGTGCATTTAGACGCCTCGCATGGTCCTGCTGTTAACAATTGTGCCACTGGAGCCAAGGGATTAGTTCATCCTCAGAACACTTGCTTGGCCTTTGCACGCCAGGGCGGTCTGGGCCAGTGCTGGGGCCACCTGGCCGCCCTGTCCTCCCAGCTCCCCATGAGTGAGGAAGTCACCCTGATGGGAGCCATTGAGGTGGCCAGCAAGCTAACAGGCAGTGCTACTCATAAATCTCCAAGTGAAGCCTGAAGCCAACGCACACAGAACACTAGAAAATGAATTTTATTCCAAATCGAAACAGGGATCAAGAGACAGAGCGTGGGATTTAGGGATGATTAAGTGTGGGATTCAGTTAAGAGATTTCACCTCTCCAGAAAATAAAAGGCAAACAGTGCCCGGTCGGACCTATACATCCTCATGATAGTTGGTGTAGGGAGAGGACAGATCTGCCCATGTCTGGATTTAACTGGCCTTAGGACATCTCTGCTGGGATGTTTAATTCAGAACACTGGAAAATTGAGCTTGGGTTCAATCACTGTGACCTTTTAAAAATTCTCTTTTTGATTATTTTAATTGTTTCTGCATAAAACTGTTGATAACTCTATTAAGCACTGCCTTTTTAAAAAACTGAAACACTAGAAATAAGAATTCAAGTGTTTAGCATCCCCGTAATGTGCTTCTACAATTTCCCCAACAGAATGGGAATGCTGACTAAAGAGTAGCATATCCAAACTGATCTAGAAATGACTTAGAATTTTATTACCATGATTTATTTTGTAACATGGGAAGCCAGCTTAGTGCAGAAAATTGAGAGTGGCCAGAGAATTTATTATAGTCAATCTGTTAAAAATATATTGAAGGACAAAATTAGAAAACAGCTTGGAACATTTGACCTGTGCTTGCGAGAGTCAGACAATTCTGGCCCCGGGGATGGATGCTGAGCACCTGTATCTGTCTCAGGCTTTCTTCTCCAGATCCCCTCCTCTGGGACCCCTAAAGGCTCATTAAAGCAAAAGCAGTACCTTTCTATTCCCTTCCTCCTGGCCTGGTGCATAATTTTAATGGTTAATGCCTGGATCCTCCCATTCTTTCAGTAACTCTGTGTCTTTTACCGAACATCTATGCCTTGAATAACAAATAGTGTGCATTGTTGAAATAACCCATATATAAGATATTAAAATTTTTTATGTTCTAATCAACAACCGTCAGCTATAAGTATTATGCTCCTCATGTGCTGAGAAGAAAGAAAAAAACCTAGCAACATATATATCTCTAAAAATCAGGGACAGAATAAATAGCTGGGCTCTGGCTTGCAAAATAGAGCAGTGGCAGCTGCTTTGGACTCATAAATGAGACGTCTGAAAAGGGCACCAATAGGGCCGTAGGAAAAACACTTTGCTTAGCAACACACCTGCTTTCTTCTTGTTATAGATTCCTGTGAGATGGACTTCAATTAGAACCTCTCTTGCCTTTTCCTCTCCTTCCCTTGGAGTTTTCTAACAGAAAAGAGTGATGGACTTTGGAAATGTTTGTTATGCACATCAACAATTGCTATGGGTGCAATTTGTACTGCGAATGGTTAAAGTGATAAATGAAACCCACATAGCAGTTACAGGGGTAATGTCCAGTCACCTGTCCTTAAAATTGTTATGCATTAATAAATATAAAATAATTATAAAGCATAACTATGTATACCTCTGGAAATGAGGATGATGCTTCAGTTCTGGATGGGATGTTTTGCCTTTGACTATCCACATACATCACACGTGTGTGCGAAGGAGTTAGATGAACTGGGGAACACACCACTTTGGAAGTCATTTTGTTTGGGGAAAGAAGAGTGTGCTGTCAAGGTTTCTTCCAGATCTCTGATCCGTGGGTGTGGAGGCTCCTTCCTTGCACGTCTGTTCAGGCTGGCTTGTTTGTTTTTAAATTTATCTTTTTTGTTGTCGTTGTTTTCACATGGAAGGAAGCTGCTCTTCTGAGTCTGAGGAACAGGCTGGCTGGCTGGCAGCTTGCTGGCAGGCTTCATCCTCAGGAAGATGACGCCATCTCGATGGCCAGGTGGAAGATGTGGAGGCAGTGGCAGGGAAGACAAAAATCACCGTGACTTAAAATGTCACAGCAGCTGGCGCCTCGGAAGCACTCTTTTCTGGGAAGGTTGGAAACCAACACTGTCCGGAGAGTAAGCTTTATTTTTCAAAGTCCTTTTGACAACGATAGCCTTTATTTCTCTGCAGGAGAGAGGCTTCTGATAACTTTGTTTATAATTAGCTTCCTTTTTTTCATATGTTTGAGAGTGGAAAGAAATGCACACTGCTGAAATGAGAAAGAAGCGAGGAGTGTTATATCATGTGTTTTAGGAGGAATCCCTAGCAACCTGTACACAGCCTGTCAGTATTCGTACCAGGAAGCTAATGTGTGTCCAAGGTTTTTGGGGGAGGGGGGTCATATTGAGCCTTAAAGATTATTTTCCCCTTCATGGTGTCTTCATTATCTGTAATAGCTTTCTGCCTTATGAATTAAATTTTCAAGATGTATGCAAAGAGATATTCAAAATTATGCTCTCTAAATCCTGGGTCCACGGAGCAGGCCGGTAGCCAGCACTCAGGAAGGCTGAAGAAATACAAATTCAATCCTAGACAGAACCTCTCTCAAAATCAAAAATCAAAAAGGATCTGGGGTTGTAGCTCAAGGTGAAGGCCCTGTGCTTTATCCCCACACCAGAAGAAACAAAATAAAAACAAATAAAACAAATAAAAAATAAAAGGCCAAACAAAGTAGGCTCTTAAACCTCATGATGCCATCTGTGCTTAGAGGGACTGTTTTTGTGTGTGTGTGTGTGTGTGTGTGTGCGCATTACAGAGAGAATTTCTTCATTTAACAAGATTTTATCAGCACTGAATGATGTACCATACAATGCTATATCAGGAATGCTCAAAGATATTCTAACAAGCTCACGGTAACCCTGGCTTGGTGGGAGGAACGGAGGAGTAAGCAAGCAGTTATGATATTATGTGATCAGTGGCATAGATGTGGCAAGGGTGAGGTGGAGACGAAAGACGGTAGTCAATGTGGATCCTGGGCAAAGAATTTCTAGACAGTAAGGTGATTTAGCTCAAAGGTGAATCCAGGTATTCAGGCAAAAGAGGGAACCTGCACCAAGGAGTGAGGATGCTATGTGCAACTCGCAGAAGCAAGAAAGATGCTAGGGAGCTGAAATCAGCTCAGAATCCCAGAAACACGGAGAGACGGGAGACGAAGTGAGACGTGAGAATAGGCAGGCCGCCCGGGAGAACCTTGGGAAGCCATGAGAACCATGGCGTCCACTTTTAGTGGAGTGAAAAAATAACTTAAATATGAATGTTTACTCAGAGGTGCAAAGGTCCTAGACACAGAAATAAAACATTTTTAACTCAAATGTGCAAACTGAACTCCCTGTGTTACCCCCCATCTGCCGCCCCAGTCTTCTGTACCTCTGCCCTGCCAATGTGTCTAGGTGTCACTTTTGACCCTTGCTCTCACAGTCAACATCCAATGTCAGGAAGTCTTGGCTCAAACTTCAGAGTAAAACTGGAATTCAGCCACTCCGTTGCACCCACTGGAGGTGCCTTCATTCCTCGCTCCCCCATCTGTTGCCTAGTTATGGACAGGGAATCCCACTCTCTTCCTCCATCACGAACCCCCGTCCCTCCACTCTGAACTGGTGCATTCACCCCATCTCAACTTCAGCTTCTCTTTGTTCTCATGATTCCATCAATCCCCAGGAGACTGTTCCTTGAAACTGCTCCTGTAATTGTGGATCAGCCTAGCTCTTTCCTCAGGTCTGTTTTGTCTTATAAGCTCTGAAGATGTGCCATTGGCTATATTCATATTTAGAACTATAATGTTTTCTTACTGTATTACATTGTGAAACATGTCCATCTATAGGTGAGCCTTTTCACTTCAGTGTAGCTCTTTTGTTATTAACATGGGTGTATCGGTGATCCTCTGGCTGGTATTTATGCGATGTACCCGTTTTCCAATCAGGAAGACAATTAGGTACAATACCTGATCCAAGCAGGAAATGCAATAAAAGAAGTGCTTCTATAGCTTTGGAGAGGGGAAAACAAGGGGTGCTGAGGGAGCAGAGATGGGAAACAAAAGATGCAGCCATGGAGAGGGGAAAAGAAAAAGGTGAGGTACAATGAAACCCCTGGGGCGTTGGCTCTGCAACCTCGAAGAGGCTGCTGCTGAGGACAGAGTGTCCTGCGAACTGTTGCCCAGACCCTGAGGAGCCGGCTCCACTCAGCTCCTCCTGAGGCCAGGAAGAGGCTGCTTCCGCAGAGAACACGGCAGCCTGCGGCGGGCCTGGCCTGCCTCTACTGGGCCTGGCAACAGTCCTCACTGTTACAGGAGCACAGAAGGAGCCCTCTTTCCCTCTGTCCCTTCCGATTCCTCCCACTGATGCTTATTGGACAAGCTAGCAGGATAGCAGCTGGCAGTCTGAAAGGGCGTTTGCAATCCTAACCCCAGGATCCCAGAGCACTTTTAGTACCCAGGCGTCATAACCAGCAAATCTGGTGTGTATTTTTCTACTTTCGTTTTCAACTTCCTTACATTCTCATATTTTAAAAACATCTCCTTTAAGCAGCCTAGCACTTCATTTTCAACAGTTAAGCGTGGCAATTCTTTATTTTAAATTAGAGAATGTATGTTTGGTCTACATCCATCTAAATATTATTATATTAATTATTAATAGTTTCCATTTTAGAGCTACCATCTTTTTTTCTTTTTTTTGAGACAGGGTCTCGCTCTGTGGTCCAGGCTGGTCCTGAAGTCACTTCAGAGACCAGACTGGCCATGGACTCACGGCAATCCTCCTGTCTCAGCCTCCCGAGTGCTGGGATTACAGGCATGCACCACCATGCCCAGCTTACGTGGTGCTGGGGAATCGAACTCGGGTACTTAGTAGAGCTACCATCTTGCTATTGGCTTCTTATTTATCTTGTTTTGCTTCTGTATCTCTCCTACATTGACTTTTTTTGGAATTAACTTTTTAGAATTACTGCATTTTCTTCCTTCAACGAGCATGGCGATTTCACTTTCCTTACTATTCTTTTGAAGGTTACCCCATGGTTTATGTGATGAATTTTGCTTTGAAAAGCCTACTATACGGTAGGGTCTCTCTTCTTCCTGACCTGCAGGTTGAGCATCTAGCAGCCCTCGCCACTGTGCCACTGGCTCTAAATCTGGTTTTTGTCCCCCAAGTCCTGTTGGGCTAATTGAAAGCTCCACCCATTTCTCATTCTCTCAGAAACCTCTCTTGAGGTAAGAAAAGTGGCCCCAGATGCTGAGCTAACTTTGGAACTTTTACTTCAAATATAACCCTGTGATTTTTGCACTGGCTGACTCTCTAGTGCCTTCACCAGATTTTATTCTCATTTCTGCTTCTGTCGTTCTTAGCGGAAGTATTATTGTTCTGAATTCTGTAGGATGACACCACAGAATGTGGAAGCGGTCTTAGAGAATGATACAAGTCAGATCGGGCTCCTCAGCTACACATCTCCCAGGCACTCTCTCTTCATTCCAAGGAAATCCTGGTTCCCTAGAGGACTCATCTCCGCCTGCTTTGTCCCTGCTCTTCCGCTGGATTGTCATCCCTGCTGACGTGTCCCGGGTTCAACCTTTTTTTTTTCCTGCATTCCTTTTCCCTCCCAAACTAAACTGTTTGCCTCACTTATCTCCTTGCCTCAGTTCCAACCCTTCTTCAGATTCATGCTCAAATCTCTCTCTCTCTCTCTTTCTCTTTCTCTCTCTCTCTCTCTCTCTGGTTTTAGGGACAGAGCCCAGAGCCTTCACACAGTGCTACATTCACAGCCTCTTCTTTTTTGTTTATATTTTAGATATAGTAAGTCACTAAATTGCCCAGGCTGGAATCAAAACTGCAGTCCTCCTGTCTCAGCCTACCAAAGTGCTGGGATCACAGGCCTGCACCACTAGGCCTGGCACTCAGTGAGCTTTGAATCTAACAATTCTAGTTAAAGTTAAATTTCTCAGTCACTATCTTTTCCTCTAGTTTATTTTTGCCTTGAGAATTGTTAACTATAATATCTCCTAAAATTCATTTCTTGTTATTACTTTTTTATGTATTTTCATCCATTAGAATATAGTGTCCAAAAATTTATTCAATTTGTGTCCTTGCAGTACTGAATAGTGACAAGTATGCACTAGGTGCTCATTAATTGTTTAAGTGAAGAAACGAGTAATTCAGTTGTTAGTGGGCTGCGTTTTGGCTTTATATCTAAGAGCTACAAGAACTAACAGTTTCACTGGTTAATTGGAAGGGATGATAGTGTTGGAGGAGTCCTTCCTTTCTTTGTTAAGGACACAGTGTCCTTCTTCCATGAAGTCCCTCCTGCTGTTTACCCAAAGGTATTTAGTACCACTTTCTCCTCCGACTCTATTTTATTGGGTTGATGTCTCTTGGCACTGTTCACTGTAAAGGTGTTCATGATGCTCTCCAAGGTACTGCTTAATGATGTCAAAGGTCAAACTATTTCTAGGGCTGCATTCCCTATATCTGTTGAGTTCAGATAAAATTCCTTAAGTGTCAATAAAGTGATTCAGTTGATAGTGCTATTTATGATGAGAGGAGGGAGACATATCTATGGTCTGAGAGTTTGGGAAAGGTCATAGAAGGGAAATCATTTTTCATATACTCAGTGATATTTGGGAAGGATTGACTGTTGGAGAGGTGGGTCCTTAAGCTCAGATGCAGCACATCAAGGAGCATAAATGTGGAGGTGCAAATAGGAAACATGGGATGGGAGTTGGGAGGCTCTGGAGCAGCTGGAGTGGGGTACACAGAGGACCATATTGATGAAAGTGAAGAACTTTAAATTGCTTTTGAAAAAGGTGACTATGTCAATTTAAAGAGGTATAATTTATAATTGTGCAGAATGTTTAAGAGACAAGTAGAAGATGAAGCTGGAAAATTCTTGCTAGACAAATACATGCTTGCATCCAGTCCATTTCAATACTCAGTCATCTTTGAAAAATGGGATGTGTTAGTTGATACAAATTTATTAGGTTTAATCAACCTAATAAATCCAACACATTAGATTAGTGTGCCATTTTTAAGAAGCAGCAAATAAGATTTCAACAGAGACAATGAATATGGTTCTTTGGAGACTGAGTTCTTCTTACCAGCCTTCATTTCTAGAAACTTCTTTTGGACGGGACCCAAGAGGGAGGGAACGTGAATCCTTCAGAGAAATGTTCATGTGTAAGCCCTGCATCTGAGAAGCGAGCCCCCTTATTAAAACCAACAAGAGATGACTAGTATGAATTCATCAAAGGCAACTACTTATACATGAAAGTAAACTGAAAAGAAAAAATCTGAACTCTTAAACTCCTTGGGAGTGTTAGAGAAATCACTTTGGTTTGCTGGGAAATCAGTGTTAATCAGTCCAGCTACATTCCTTAATGTGCCCAGACTGACTCTTCCCTTTTGGGCTTCTCAACTTTGAACTTTGTCTCCTCCGACTTTTTCAGGGAACCTATGTAGTGTCCTTACATCTAACCACACCACGTAAGTGTCAGCAATACTGGGGCAGCCAGTGTGTACCCTTCACTTGGTGTCAGGGATTGAACCCCAGGCTTCACACTGAGCAATATTCTCAACCTTCCTATCTATTTTAAATTCAAGATCTGATTTCACCAAGTTGTAAGTTGCCTGTACTGGGACTGAACTTGGGATCCACCTGCCTCAGCCTTCCAGAGTGTGGGATTAGTGCTATCAGGTCTGGCTTTTTTTTTTTTCCCTCAAAGATACAAGCCAGGACCTCATATGAATATTAAGTAGGTACTCTATCTCGGAACTACTTCTCAGTCCAAATTAAGCCCCTTAAGCCTCAGTTTTTCTCACTATTTGTATTAATATACATATGCAATACATAATGTTTACAATGAACTTGAGTATTTTATTCATATATATATATATATATATTACATCAACTTTACAATCCATTCCCATTTTTTGGCTCTCCCACACCCATCCCATCTCTACCCCCCAAGTCCCACTATTACATCATGTGGTTCTATAGAACGACTACATTCTGGCTTTCCCAAGTCAGAGAGACTGTACAATACCTAAATTATTTAATCCTTTACATCTGAATCATTTCACTCAAATCACCACTCTTTAGCTCAGCTTCCTTTTCCTGGAATGGGCCACAGTGATCAAATCTTGATGCCTCTTCTCTGAGTCCAGCAGATCCTTTTATTGGGATATTTGCCAAAAGTTCATTTTTTTCCTGTATTTTGCTATATCTTTGTTGAGATTCTAGCCTCATTCACTAGTCCACATAAGAAAAGAACTACAACCATGAAATTCATAAGACTAGTAAATATGAGAAAGAAAAAGAAAAGTTAAATTTCAAATGCCTTAGCTGAATACTGAAAGACATCTGTTTGTACATTCAGAAGGTCATCCTTATATCAATCCGTTTTCTTAGGATAAACTTATATTGAGGACTAAATAAGTGAATTGCTACAATAAATGAACTTAAGACTATATCAAATTGCTACATTAAATGAACAAAAATCTATATCACACAAGTATATTTAAAGTAACAGATATGATGGCATACTTAGTTATTTCAGAATTTTTTTAACTTTCATAACATGTTTACTCATATTTCACTAATTACTAACATTTTGTTAGATTTGATTTAAACTTACACTCAGCATCAAATAAGTGAATTGCTACACTAAATACACTCAAGACTATATCAATTTGTTACATTAAATGAACTTAAATCTGTGTCACATAACTATACTACATTTAAAGAAATAGAGAGATATGGTTAATTATTTTAGATTTTTAAAACTTTCGTAAATTGTTTACTCACATTTCACTAATTATTAACATTTTGCCAGATTTGGTTTATTCTTTTACCTATCTATTCATCCCTAATTTCATGCATACATATTTTAAAAGATTTTATACCAATTGTCCATGTTGAAGATCCACATATTTTGTGAGACCGTTGGTACCATTTTAAAAGAATATTAATCAAATGATGTAAATACCAATCGTCGTTGTTGTTGTTACACTTTCTCTTTAGCTGTTTCCTTTCCTCTAGGCTTTTTCAGTGCTGCTTGTCTCTCTGCTTCTCTCAAAGATTCTTCCAACTAATTTCTGCAACGCTGGGATAGTTGTTACAAATTTCTTAAGGAATTCTTGGTCATGGAAATTTTTTTCTTCTTCTTCTTCAATTTTCGGGGATAATTTTGTGGATATAACAAGTTGGCTTGATACTTACTGTCTTTTAAAGCTTGAAGGATCTTGCTCCAGGCTCCTCTAGCCTTTAAAGTTTACCTTGAGAAATCTGCATTAATTTGAATGGGTTTGCCTTGATAGAATAATGCCTGTTTTTCTCTTGCTGCTTTTAATATTCTCTTTCAATATTTCAATGTTGTATTTCTGAAGTTTTGATTATGATATGTGTGGCAAGTCTCATTGCCGGTTGAAGTTATTTGGTGTTCTATAAGCTTCTTGTATCTGGAAGTTAATTTCCTTTCCTAGATTAGGGAAATTTTCTTGCACTATTGCCATGAATAAATTCTTTAAACCTTTGGTGCTGTCTTCTGCTCTTTCTCTCACACCCAAAATTCTGTGATTGGTTCTCTTTGAATCACCCATCAGCTGATGCATCCAGCTGCTTTGCTCATTTCTAACTTCGGAGTTGCGCCTAGTTATGTCATTTGTTGCCTCAGCCTTGTCTTTCCCTTTTGTTACATGTAATTTTCATGCTCTCAGTTTCATCTAGATTTCTTTCTGGATTTTCCACTTCTCTATTAAAATATTCCTTCTTATCTTGCAATTCTTTATTTTTCTCAGCCAAAATTTTATTTGTGGCTTCAATATGCTCAGTGAGCTTTGTCTCCACTAGGACCATTATTTGCTTAGTATGATCCTGTGCAAGCCTTCTGACCCGCACTTGCATTTCTTTGAGAATATCTTATTTGAACTGGTTGTATGACTTGTTTATTTGCTTTTGACTTCCTTCCCTGTGAGTTTCGTTCTTTCAAGGCCCATGCCATTAGTTTCTGGGGTGTCAGTCATCTCTGTGGGTGTCCTGTTGCCCTGTCCTCTTCCCATGTTTCTGGTGTTGAGGGACTTCATTTTAGAGGCTTAGCTGAGATGTTGCTTTGACCAGCTATGACGGTTTGAGGTGGGGAGCTGCAATTCTTCTTAGTTCTGTGCTGGAAGTAGGCAGTGAGGGGGACCTGAGAGTCTGATGGCCTTTGAGGTGTCTTGTTCACCCCGGCCCCTCAGCACAGCTCTCCTGCCTGTCCTGGCTTCCCGCAGGGCGGGTCTCTCCACCCTCAGAAGTGCGCCCTCTACCCTGAGCCATTCAGGAGATCTTCAGCCTTTCCCCCACTCCTTTCTCCTCTCTGCTTCTTGTGCCAGTTTCTTCCTAGGCACTGTGTAAGAGTGACCCCCAAAGCCCTGATGCGCTCTTCTGAACTTTCTATTACTCTAAAGGGTTCAGTCTAGGGCTTTTTTCTTTCTTTCTTTTTAAAATAGCTCCCGCTTATGTCATTGCCTCTGTTGTGGCTACTGAGCCCTGCTGCTGATCTGGGCTCCCAGGAGCCTTTTTATAGGAGGAGTGCACACCACATTTTTAGTATACACTACTCACAGGTTTGTTTTCTGGAGACTGGGGCTGCCAGGTCCTGACAATTCCCACTTCTCCCAGATTTGTGCTTACCTCTGAGTGAGGTTCTGGCTTTCCTCTGTCTGTAGGCTGTGGGGGCCGGCAGCTCAGGACAGCGCTGAATTGCCTGCTATTTTGCTCCTCTTCTGATATGTCTTCAGGATTCTGACATTCCCTGTGGTCACCCGTCAGTTGTTGGGACGCTGCCTCCTCTCCTGTCTCAGTCAGATCTTCCAGGCTCCACGTGGGCTTTCCTCTGCCTGCAGACACCCGCAGCTCCCAGCCATTTGCAGCTGATCTGCTAAAGCTTTTTGGGTTGCTGGGTTTTTCTCTCCACTTTTGATATTCCTTTGAAATTTCTGCCCTTCCCCTGGCCTCCTTTCAGTTGTTGGGCTGCTCTTCTCTGTCCTGACTGCAGTGAGCAGCGTTTTATGACTAAGTTCCCAACTTTTTAAGTGGTTCGATGAGGAGACACGATGCAGCTCTGCTACCCAGTGGCCATCTTGACCATCAGTCCAGCCTGTTTTTTAATAGAAATACCAAAAGACCAAAGAAGATGTTCTCTAGGTCACTTTCAAACAGAGCTCTGCACCTCACCCTGTCTTTGGTAGTTGCAGCAGAAGATGACCACAGCTAAGACTAGCAGCACAAGCCTATATCCCAGCACTCTGGGAGGCAAAGGAGCACCAATTTGAGCCCAGCATGGGAAACTCAGTGGCTTGGGGGTATAGCTCACAGTGAAGGCCCTGGGTTCAATCCTTAGAACTAAAACAAAACAAAACAAACAAACAAACAAAAAACAATCACAATGTGACCTGAGACTGTCATACCTTGGGCACAGCTTTTGGAGAAGGGCTTCCCTATCTGAAACAGACAATGAAAATTGAAGCATCTTAGGTCAATTCTGAGGAGAGCCCTTCAGCGAGATTCTGAAGTCCACCATTGCCTCATTGCCCCAAAGTCCACTTTTACTGGGTGCTCTCTGCTGTGGCTTGGGTCTGGAATGTTTCCTAAAAGCCTCATGAATGTGGATATTGTGAAATACCTACAGATTCCAGGGGTTGCTAAGAGACAGGGCATGGTTGGAAGGGGTGGGCCACTGAGGCCTGACCTGGAAGGACATGTGCTAGCTTTGCCCTTCCTTGCTCTCTTGGCTTTCTGTCCACCATGCCCTGAGTATCCTTTCTCAGAGTAGGCCTCTGTCATGTTTTTCCACCATTGCCTGACACCTTCCACCATGGGACTGAGACTTTTTAAAACTGTGAGCTAGAATAAACCTTTCCTTTCTAGAGTTGTGAATGTCAGGTATTCTGTTCCAGTACCAAATATGTAACCAAGACACTGTTCTTGAGATTGAGGAAAAACACACTAGGTGAGTTTCTGTGCCATATGTATTTCTAGAGAATAAGGAAGGTGGGAGCCCAGCAGGTGCCTGACTCCAAGGATAGTGTTGGGACATGTCTAAATGGAAGCATGTGCCTGAATTTAGCTCCTGCTATAGCCCTGGCACCTGGCATGCAGATTTTCTACCTTCAGGCTGTTAGACTTCCCTGCTGACTAGGTTATTTATAGGAGGTGACAAAGACAGACTCAGCAGGACTGAAGCCCTTAATAAATTTATGATTTTATTGAGTGCTTCAGACTACAGTTGCTAGTTATAGAGCGGTGTTCAGTAATTCACTTTTAGATAATTGGTTTGTATGAGGAACTATATTGTTTATCAATATAGAGTAAGTAATTTACATTTATGGGACTTGTCTGTACGCAGGAAGGTGGTTAGTAAAGTAGGAAGAACATGGGCTTTGGGAAGAGGCAGGCTAGAGTGGACTTTCAGTTCTGCCACTTGCTAAATGTGTGGCCTGGAAGCAGTAGCAGAACCACCCTAAGACTGAGTTCCCTATTCTAAGATGGGAAGGATGAAACCTCACTCAGAGTTGTGCTGCAGACAAAGAGAAGTAAGTCACCTCCCTGGCATATGTCATGCTCCTCAGATTCTAAGCGCTAATCGTTTAATAAACAAAAATTGGGGTCCTTTTTAGCTTCTGGGAAGTTAGACTCACTTCTCAACATTTCTTAAATCCTAAAAGTTATTAAAAAATAAATCATGGCAGTGATAGTGTTTTGGTCACATTCTTCTTACTGGGTCCCAATACCTGACACCTGCACCTTGAGGAAGAGGTGTTTATTTTAGCGAGAGTTTCAGAGATAGCAGTCAATGCATGGCCAAGGCAGAAAGGGCCTCGCAGAAAGAATAGCCTCATGGAAGACAGCTGTTCGCCCACGTGGCCAGGAGGCAGGAAGAGGAGGGGAGCTAGGCACAAGGATGCACCACGCAGGTCCCATCCCTGGTGTCACATCCCTCTACCAGGCCCTCCGTCTCATGACAAGTGAACTCATGAAGGGGTTGACCCACTGACAAGTGCAGTGCTCCCATAAGTCACCTGCTTTCCTGACTCCAAGACACTTGGAGTTTAAGCCACAGCGTGTAGCATGCATCAGTTTGCCTATTCTCTTACATAGACTCTTTCTCACTCTTCGACTCTTTTTCATGTAGAACTATAGTGCGATTCATTCCGATTTAATTCAGGACACATCTTCCCTGTTTACTCTGTGCTAGGAACCATGTGAATGATCAAAAGAAAAATCCCTCCCCTAAGCAGTTCCCACAGGGCAGGTGGGGTATGACAAAGTCCCTACATCTCTTACAGCCGGCAAGTCTTTTTCTTTTCTTTCAGTACTACGCATGCACACTGCACATGTGGGTACAGGATTACGCAGTAATTCCAGTACAAATTTAATAGTCTGAGGATGAGAGTGAAAAGGAGAAAATCTTTTAACCCCAATTGTCTTGATCTAATATCAAAGGCACAGTTGACATGAGAAAATTCAGTCAATAATGCTGAACTACCAAGAAATTAAAGCGCAAAGGATTTTGTTTGTGATAGGTCATGTTTTGCTAGGGCTATTACCTTTTTTATGGCATGTCTCAAGCTTGGAGTATTTTTTATTTTTATTTTTATTTTTGCTGTATCTATAAAAAGGAACCAGATGCTGGAATAGGTCCTTATGTCATTAAGACGGATGTAAATTGCTGTTGTATGAAAGTAAAGCGGCAGGCATTCTTGGAGCAGAAAGCATACGTTATTGATGGGAGAGGAAAAAATGAAAACGGAAGTAAAACTGCTAAAACTGAATTCACAACCAAGAAGGCAAACTATTTTTCATTATTTAGAATAAATAGTATTCTAGAGCTTTGAAGTTAATAATGATGGCTGTTAATTTTAAAAGAGACTTTAAGGTTAATTCTTTAAATTATCGCTTCTCCCTCCCAGCCCTTCTCCTTGATAGCGTCAACAGGATGTTCATCAACCCCGTCCTTGCTCCAGCCTGCGGTGGTCCCGGCTAGGCGGGGACTAGGGCCTTTAGGATTAGATCATACATGAACTGCGCAGACTGTCATGACTTAGGAGACCAGGGGTCCTCTTGGCTTGGGGGCTCCGGGACACCCCGCCATCTTGCTGGGAACCTCACCAGGCCTTGCTTTCGCTGAATTGACAGCTTCGAATTGTAAAACGAACAAACAAAAACATCAGCAAGCGAAAAATAGAACAAAGCTTAAACCTAGGCAGACCTGGTTCTGAGCTCCAGCTCTGCCTTTCCCTAAACTTGCGGTCCTTGGCAAGCCATTACTTATTTCTGAGCTTTACTTTCATTTTCTGCTTGTATTCAAGTCTGACTGTTAAGTAAGGCAGAGTAGAAACCCTCGGAAAACATATGTGCCTTGTTAAGGACGGCTCCCGTGATCGTCCTGGGACCGGTGCTGAGGCGGTGCTCTGTGAGCATTTGTGGTATTGAACTGAAAACACAACTCGGTTTGTGCAGAGGCAGAACTCGAGAAATGCACAACAGCAGCGTGGGGCACCAGGCTCCACGTGTGACTGGGATTGGTGACCGCTGGCTTTTACTTTTTCTCTTTCATAAAATAATGGATGGCCTTGAAAGTCTCTTTTTAGCTTTTAAATCCCACAAGTTGGAAGAGTCTGATTCACTTCTTAAGAAAGAGTAGCTGCATGTATAGTTTTGGAAGGAAACACACCCAGTTTCAATGGTGCCCTCTCTCCTGGCTGGGCACGGAAGGGGGGCTCCAAATAAACAACAACAGAAACTCTCCTCCTGTTATTCTTCTTGTGAAAGCAAAGAGTCAGGAAAAGTTGGGAGAAAATGAATGCTACCAGCCTCTGAGGACACCGAAACAGAGGCCAAGAGAAGACCAAGTGGCAGTTACAGTAACGGATGGAGTCCAAGGAGAAGGGCTGCCGCAATCACATTCGCAGGCAGAAATAAAGTGCCTGGGCAGGAGTGAGTGACAGAAAGCAAGCCAGCCAGAGAGTAGCCACGGTAGGGGGAGGACACGGCCCAGGGAAGCTGGGACGCCAAGGAAAGCTAGGAGCTCCGTTTTCTAACGAGAAGGAGGATTTTTAGGGGATAAAGTGTGAAGGGCTCACAGGCAAGAGATGCATATTTGTCTAACCTCGTGTGTGGGATGGCATCCCATGTGTCACATACGTGGCTCTCCTGTGACCAGTGCCACGATTGTCTTATCTCACCAGCATCAGCAAGATAGGCCTGCTTGGTTTGTTATGGCGCTGGAGATGGAACCCAGGGCCTCTTGCACACTGAGCAGGCCCTGCTGCTGAAGTACATGCCAACTCACTGCGCCTTGTTCACCTACACCTACCTCAAGACGGCTCATCAAAGAACAGATGCCAGAAAGACAGGCATCACTGGGGGAAAGCATAATCAGCAGCAGTGAGAGCCGGCAGTGAAGCTGCTGTATGGGAACACCCGAGAGTCCTAACCAACAGCAGCATTGAGAAGAGAGAATTCTCAGCCCGCTGCCGTGGCTGGGGCGAATCTTCAGAACACGAAGTCCACTACAGAGCACGTAAGCGGCCTTTGCAAGACGGCACTGTCATACTAAAATGTTATAGCACTTGGGAAATGTATAGATACGAACCTCACAATTGTTTAAAAAGCAGGGTTAAAATAAAAGCATGTGTCAAAATGATTTAAAAATCATTATTCTACCCAAATTGTTGTCTAGTTTTTATGAGTATATTTTCTTTATAGAAATGGACTTGATAATAATGTGTTACTCCTTTAAACTTAGTGGAAAATTTTCTTTAAATTGCCTGCATCTCCTGGACTACAGGTCCCTGGCCAGGCAACTTTCCTATCAGCCTCACAGGCCCTCTCAAGAATTCACTCCAGCTCATGTCCAATCACCAGGCCTTTCTCTATGTGCAGTGGCCAGGGTAGAGCCCTCATTCTCCAAGGGAGCCTGGAGCGATGGCGTAGAAGGTGAATCCTAGGAGGATTAATTTGACAGCTGTGTGTAGGATGCATTAGTAATTGCATATTTTAACAACACTGCTAACGTGTATCTGTGGAAAAATCTTTGTCAAGAATTTGATTTCTTGATGTGGGGAACTTTAGGCACCATACTCCTTTTCAGACTTAATAAAATCTCCTTTTTCAAGGGATCTCTATGCCTCAGTTATGGCCACAGCCCTTGGATTAGTGGCGAGTGCCTCCACTCCAGGCCAGCATGGCAGCTGCTATCTCCACACTGGTTACAGAAATCCATGTTCTAGACAGTCAGAGGTGTAAGCCTGAGAGACAAAGGGAAGGGAAGAGAAGAAAGTGAGCACAAGAAGATGAAGGGAGAGAGGAGGAGAAGGGGCGGGAACACCAGCCGGTAGGTAGCTCAGCTCTAAACTGCTATCATCACCTACCTAGCTGAATATTTCTATTATTACATGATATTTTCTCTAAAATTGATGGTGTCACCTATAAAAATTCTCTTAACTTCATTTTTCAGATAAAAATAATCAGCATCATCCCTTAGAGGGTTTTCTGTGAGCACTTTATGTCCCTTTTGTTCCTCCCAAAGTTTGGAAAGGCACCAAGGTTCCTACACTATGTCCTTATGTAAAAGTATTTATGAGACACAGTGCCACGTACTTATGAGATTCAGTGTGATCGCCTGACACACGTGTACAATGTGCAATGATGAAATCAAGGGAAGCGGCATGTCTGCCTCCTCCAATTCTCGCCATTGGTGTAGGATGATAGCCTTTGGATGTCTGCGCGTTAGGAAATGCAAGATAAACAGAGCACAGTCCCCCCAACTCCCCCTGCAGTAGCGGTGGAAAGCACCCCTCCCCTGGCAACTTGTTGAGGGGTTCTCTAGCTTCTCAGCACCTCCCCCACCCCAAGCGCCGCTGCAGCACATGTCCTGCCCTGCACGGCCGACCTTGCCCAGGGTGCCCACTCCGTGAACACTGCCACGGCCAGGAAGGGATCCTGGGGCCCTTCACCTGGGCACCCATGTCCTGGGCACCTGTGCCGTGGGGTTCAGGGATTGGGTCACGGACAGGTCACTTTTTGGTGTCTGGAAGAAACAGCTGTAACTCCAGGGCCACTCCAGAGGACCTGCACAGGCTGCACGGTGGGGACACTGGCCTGGTGGCCTGGGGTCATAGGCTGAATGGGAGAGCAGATGGTGCAATGAGGGCACCCTCCTGCCCAAGTAGGTGGATCCCTTGTCCCCACAGGTGGGCAGTGCCCTGAGGCTTTCTTCCCTGCATTTGCATAAAGCACATTTGCCAGTGTGGGGGCCCTCGCATTGTTGGAATAACAGGGTCATTGCAACTGCAGGGGTGCAATTCTCCCTCTCTCTCTCTCTCTCTCTCTCTCTCTCTCTCTCCCCTTTCCCTCTTCTCTCTCACGCTATCTCCTCCTTTCCCTCTCTTTCTCTTACCCTTCTCTTCTTGTTCCCTCTCCATCCCCTTCCTGTTCCCAGGAAGGCTCCTCTCCCTTCTTTCCCCTCCCCCACCTCCTCTCTCTCACCCACCCACTTCCTCTTTGCCCACTCTCTCCATCTTCCCCCTCCTCTTGTTCCCTCCCTGCTTTCTCCTCCTCTCCCCTCCTAGGATCCCCTTCCCCCTAGTCCCAGGGCACCCTCAGCTGCTCTTCTGGAAGCCATTTATTTGCTCTCTGTGAAGGAGGTGGGTGGTGGGCTCTTGTACCTACCCACCTGGGCCTTGCCCCGTTTATCCTCTTCTCCAAAGACATTCCTCTTGTTTCCAGCATGGGCAAGGCTGACTAAAGCTGCAAGCTTCCTGAAAATGTATGTACAAGTACAATCTTTGCCATCGGTTTTTTTTTTTGTTGTTGTTGTTGTTATTGTTTGTTTGTTTTTGGTGGCAGTGGTAGCAATGGTGGTACTGGAGTAGATGGTCTCGCAAACATCCCAGTTTATTTTATTTTCGATTTTGAGACAGGGTCTCACTAAGTTTCCCAAGCTGGGCTCAAAATTTTGATCCTCCTGCCTCAGCCTTCTGGAGGGCTGGGATTTGTGGGCCATACCACTGGGCATTTCTCTTGGACAGGCATCTGTGCACGAGATTGCTGAAGGCTGCTGCGGAAATGGGCTAACTTTACCAAAAGCTACCAAAACTCAATTCACAACTATATCACTTAGTGCGGTCTTCCAGTTTTAACTTAGCCTATCTTTGACTAATGAAATATGTCCTTGTAGGTACTGATATAAAACATACATGTTCTCTGTTGAAGTGTGCTTAAAATGGTATAACTGAGACAATATCACACAGGAGAAGCACCACTTATTGAGAAAAAAACTAGGAGTCCATTGTTAGCCAGCAACTAAGAGCTGGCTCATGCCCTAAAGGATTCTCAGTGCTGGAGGGGAGGCCTGGGTGGAGTTCATAAAGGCAAAAGCCACGAGAATGGGAAGAATCACAAGAACTAAAGGGAAGGGGGGAAGAGTAATTATCAGTGGATTATAGATTAAATAGCAACAAACTAACAATGGCAAGAATCTAGCTGTGATTTGAAATTGAATTTATGCCTGAGAAATTTCCAGTAGCAGTCTGGGCATAGGGTATCAGCAGAGAGTCAGTCACCAGGCCACCAAGCAGCAGCACAGGAAAGATGACAGGGAAAAGAGGACTTCAGGGAAAATCGAAAATGGAGGCGGAGATCTTCTCACTTCAAAAAACTTTTCCTCCATTATTTTTATTAGTTCCCGTCCTTATTATTATAATCAGAGAGACCTTTTTTTATTCTGGGTGCAAATGACTTATCAGTAAGTTGCTTCCAAATATTTTTTTCAGTGTGGGTTTGTTCTTCTAACAACACCTGGAAGTTTTCCTTAGGTCTCTCTGTTTGTACACATCAGTGATCTCTGTATCATCATTTTCATCAATTTTTAAATTGTTCAATGATTATTTATCCAAATAGGTTTCTGTGACTTTGTGTGTGTGTGTGTGTGTGTGTGTGTGTGTGTGTGTGTGTACTCCAGGCTGATCCTGAACTCAACATGAAGCCCAGACTAGCCTTGGACTCAAGGTAATCCTCCTGCCTCAGCCTCTTGAATGCTTGGGATTACAGGTGTGCACTGCCACGCCCAGCTTATGTGGTGCTGGAGAATCAAACTTGAGTACCTAGTGCTTGACCCACTGCTTGTTAGGCAAGCGCTTTAACCACTGAGCCATTCCTCCAACCCCTTTCTGTCACCTTTTAACAACATTTCTTTTTTTTTCTGAGTCTTCAATCACATGTATATTAGATTGTCAGATTTTGTTCCATAGTTTTCTGAGGACCTATTTTTTCTTCTTAACCCTTTTATGTACGATTCATTATTATGGTTTTAGGTTTCCACATCATCGATGTTTATGAAAGACCCAAGTTAAGCATACTCCGTTACAGGCTTCAGAACTCCAGAAAGGCCAGTAGGCCTGAGTTTTGGTTTTCCAGAATAATCGGGCAGTTACAGGTAAAACCACTCATTACTCAAGGCTGAAGCCACCCTCAGACCTCTCTCAGACCAGCCAATCAGAAAAGGTTAAAGACATATCTAGCATTCCTCTGGTCTGAGTTAAGGTCTGTAGGCCATAGATAGTTACTTGGTACAAACCAGCCAATCACTCGCTGCTTGCTCAAATTAACTCACCTCATAACTGGACATTTTCAAAAGGCGTTCAAAAGTCATGATTGGGTCCTGCCAGATGCCACAGACCCCATAGATTCTGAATGGTCAATATTGTTGCCATGGGTGCTGTGTGATTGCAATAGGTATTTGTGTAATGATGCTGTGCCTCCGTCATGCTCACTGTAACCACCCCTTCCCTTAAACTATAAAAGTCCTGCCTAACCATTGTTCGGGGCTTTCTCCATGGATCCACTGGGTTGGTGAGGTCTGAGAGCCCGTGCTTAAGCCCGAATAAAGGCTCTTTGCTTTTACATGTGTGTTTCAGTCTCCTGGTGGTCTTTGGGGTTCCCACAATCTGGGCATAACTGTAGCCTACTAGAATCCCATCTAAGGCATGATTTACTTCCAAATGTGAAGTTTCCCTTCGCGACTTCAGCCAGGGTCTTTTACATCTTCCGTGTAGTTCCTGCTCATGTTCTTCTCTGTTACCTTGCTGTACAATGTGTGAGGCTTATGACTGAAGTGACAGGATCTTCACCATTTTGGATTTTGCCCAATGTCCTCTTTGCCCTTTCCTGTGTAGCTGCCTCAATGACGTGAGACTTACTCTGCTGATACTCTGCCCC
>PVKB01007876.1:0-25596 GCA_004027205.1 Ctenodactylus gundi
CAGTTATCATGGTACTGTCATTTCTTTTTTAAAAGAATATACCGTAATGTATCCATTCTTCTACTGTTAGGCATTTAAGTTTTTCCAGTTTTTCCCTATCTTTTTTTCTTTTATTGAGAGAGGGTCTCGCTCTGTAGTCCAGGCTGATCCTGAACTTACTGTGTAACGTAAGCTGCCTTTGAACTAAGGACAATGTGCCTGCCTCAGCCTACGAAGTGCTGGGATGACAGGCATGTGCCACCATGCCCAGCTTCATCTGGTACTGGGAAATCTAACTCAGGGCCTTGCATTTTCAAGTGCTTTACCCACTGTGCCATTCCTCCAGTCCCTTCACTATCCCTTTGTTACATTCCATTTTCCTGATTCTTCCAGATTTTTGCTTTCTGAACAAATTAAATGTGGCTTTATGCCTATGAATAATAATGAATATTTTTATAACAATATGATTATTTTATAACAGCCTTTTTGGGTTATAATTCACATATCTTCAGTCACTTTAAATGTACAATTTAATGGACTTTAGTATATGCAGAGTCATGCAACCAACATCATAATCAATCTCAGAACATTTTTAACATGTACAAAAAGAAACGCTGAGGCTTTCAGTCAAGATGGCGACTGAGTAACAGCGCTGCACATCAACTCACTTAAAAAGTCAAGAAGAAAGTTAGAAAAAACATGTTTGGAGTAGCTAGGAAAGAGAGGAGCATCCCCCAGAACTGAAAGGTGACCAGTGGGAGGCCAGAAACTCCGAAGGGTCATCGAAACCGGAGGGGGAAAAATCCCCACGATCCTGTAAGCTGCTGCAGTCTGCAGCAAAGGGCAGGCAGCAGCTGACAAAGGAAAGCTCGCGGGGATCTGAACATCTGACAGAACAGAGCTAGGAGAGGATGGAGCACACAACAAACGGGAGAAGAGGCTGCCGGCGGGTTTGAAATCCTTAAGTCACACTGGAAGAGGACAAAAAATGCAGCTGACTCGGCATGGCCCCCGAGCTGCTGGCGTCCACATATCACAAACAAGGTCCGGAGGCCAGAACCTCAGCCCGAGGTAAGCGCAGATCCGGATAAGTGGGAATTATTAGCTGCGGGCAGCTCCAGCCTCAGAAGCACCAACTCGCGGGTGTGTGTACTACAAACGGAGCATGCGCTCCCCCTAGAAAAGGCCCCGGGATCCCAGATCAGAAACCGGGCTCAACAGCTGTCGCAGGCAGTGACGTCAGCAGGAGCCATTCTCTTTCCTGCGCACCAGAGACAGTCAGAGGTAGCAGAACCATGGGGAAATGTGGTAACAAATCTTATACAAAAAGATCTGACTCCCCAGGGGAGGGTGCAAGGGGTGCTGAAATTGCAGAACCTATAGAAGAAGCCAAAAAAGAGATGGGCAAGAATGATGGGGACGTTTGGGCCCAGATAGTCAGTGAATTAAAGCAAGAATTAAAGCAGGAATTAAACCAGTAAGCAAAGCAGGAAATAAAACAGCACAAGAGCTACAACAACACTTAGCTAAGCAAAAAGCAAGCCTTGAAAAGAGATTAGAGGTGACAAAAGAAGAAATGGGGAAGCACGGTTACAAATCTCCTTCAAAAAGACCTGAAAGCCCAGGAGATGAAGTCAGGGTAAACAAAGATGAATATGGCAAAAATGACGGCAACTTCTGGGGCCAGAAATTCAGAGAATTAAAGCAGGAATTAAAGCAGGAATTAAAAAAGACAGCAGAAGAGCTACACCAATACATAGATAAGCAAAAAGCAAGCCTTGAAAAGCAACTAGAGGAGACCAGAGAAGAAATATACCAGAAGATAATAAAGACAAAAGAAGAAATTAGAGAAATACACAACAAAGCTACAGAAAAATTGAATCCAGATATTCAGGAAATGAAAAAAAAATGCAGGTAATAATAAGCAACCACTTTAAACAACTTCAGAATTGTAATGTCAGACCTAGAAAATAAAGTGACTAAGCTACAACATACAGGACGTGGAGAACACAAAGTAAATAAAGAAAGCGAATCATTACAACGGCTGATAGATGATTCAAGGAGAAACAACCTCAGAATTATGGGAATCGAGGAGAAGTCTGAGGACAAAACCAAAAGCCTAAAGGACCTGTTTAATGAAATAATGGAAGAAAATTTCCCAAATTTAAGAAAAGAAATGAACATGGAACTATTTCAGGCATATAGAACACCAAACAACTTTGATCAGAAGAGATCCTCATCATGACACATCATAATTAAAATTCTAGAAACCCAACACAAAGAGAAAATACTAAAAGTGTTGAGAGAAAAACAGAAGGTGACCTACAAAGATAAAGCCCATCAGGATAACGGTAGATTTTTCAATCCAAACTCTAAAAAAAGGAGATCTTGGAGCAGTGTCATCCAAGCACTAAAAGAACATAAATGCCAACCAAGACTGCTATATCCAGCAAAATTATCTTTTAATTTTACGGGAGAACTTAGGACTTTCCAAGATAGAGACAGCTTAAAGGAATTTGCAGCCACTGAGCCAGTATTGAAGAAAATACTTAAAGGAAACTTAGAAAGTGAAAAGCAGACCAGCGACACCAATGACCCCAGAGGAAAAGTGACAACAGCTACAAGAAAATGAGCTGAGAAAAAAGTAGGTTGGTAATCAGTGAAATACAAGTAAATAAGACACAAAAGCTAAGGAATGCTGAAATAACTAAATTTGCCTTCATGTCTGTCACTTTAAGTATATTTATGTGGTAGAGATTTGACTTCATTTAATGTAGCAATGGGATAATAGTTTTAACTTTGTTTTGTTGTAGCAATTCGCTTATCAGGTCACTAATGGAAGTTTATCCTAAGGAAACTGGTTGATGTAAAGATAACCTTGTGGATGTACAAATACGCACCTTCCAGTATTCAGCTAAGGCAATTGAATTTTATGTATTCATTTTTTTTCTTTCCCAAATTAACTAGCTTTTGAACTACATGCTTATAGTTATTTTCTAATGGGAACTGGTGGGTAAGGCCAGGTTTAACAATAACAACAAAGATCTAGGTAAATATGGAAAAAAAAAAACTTTTGGTGAATATCCCAACGAAGGGATTGGTTGGATTCAGAGAAGAGATATCAAGATTTAACTACTGCAAACCCATTAGAGGAATAGGAAGCTGAGGTAGAGTGGAGACTTAAGTGAAATGACTTAGGTGCAGAAGATTAATATGTTAAACACCGTATGGTTTCTCTGACTTGGAAAACCCAGAACACAGACATTCTCTGGAACCATATGAAGTGATAGTCGGAGCCGGGGAAGGGACAGGAGGGGATGGGAGGGTAGAAAATGGGAAGGGATTGTAAAGTCGATATGATACATAGATGTATGAAACACCCATATTCATTGTAAATACTATGTATTACATTTGTATATTAATAAAAATAATGGGAAAAAAGAAACCCTACATGCATTAGAGATCCCTCATATTCCCCGCTCCCAGTTTCCGCCCTAGGTGTCCATTAGTCTATTCTCTAGCTCTATGGCTTTGCACTAGTCTATGCTCTAGCACTACAGGTTTGCACTAGTCTACTCTGGTTCTTTGGAATTGCACTGGCCTGCCCTTGGGCCTTATGGATTTGTTTGCCCTTGGGCACTATGGATTTGCACTGGGCTCTGTGGATTTGCATTGGTCTGCCCTCCGGCTTACAGATTTTCATATCCTATAAAAGGAGCCACACAATGCATAACATTGCATGACTAGCTTCATTTACCAAGTGTGCTTTCCAGGCTCACCCATTTTGAAAATTTGTATCAGTTTCTTTTTCTTTAGACTGTGTCTCACTATTTGGTCCAGACTAGTTTTAAATGCACTACACTGAACAGGCTGAACTCAGACTTGCAAATTCCCTTTCCTTGCCCTCCCAGAGCGCTTCTCTTTCTCTTAACTGTTTAATAATAGTCCACTGACATGTATTGCACATTTTATTTATCTCTTCACGAGATGGTGAACACCTACACTGTTTTCATTTTACAGCTACTCTACTGAGTTGCTACTAATCAAATTGGTGTGAACTTAAGAACTGGATATCCAAAGGAGACAAAACCAGGTCTTCTGTAGGACCTAGAATGGCTCCTCCCTGAGCCACCAATCACTACTTCCTACCGACCCATTTATCAACTCAAACTCACATACTGCCCTGGCTTCTGTCAAATCTCAGAATTTACCATCACTTGGATCACTTGGGTAGCCTAACTTGTCTCCAACCAGAGTCCCTGGTCATCTCTGCTCAGTGCAGGGTATTCAGTCTGAAGTACAAGTTTTATCAGCTTATGTGGTGCTGGAAAGTCAAACTAAGGTATTTAGCACTTGCTAGGTAAGCACTGTAACTGCTAAGCCATTCTTCCAGACCCCAGCCTATAATTATACATCAAAACAAATACTAGGGCTAGAGTTCAAAGGCTATGCCCTATTTATAGGAACTTTAGAGAAAAAGGCATGACTTACTGGACTATTTCCTTTGGCTGATAATACAGTAAAAACAGGTTGCCAGAGATAGGGCAGAATCCAAGACTCCTGGAAATTTGGGCCATTCAAAGCTTGCAGCCCATAATGGAGAAAACAATAAAAGCCAGCATCAGAATTAGAATCATTCAGGACAGGCTGTGACTCTGAGATTCTCAGTGAGAATTTGCAACTTGCTTTCATTTTTGGATACCTTCTTTTGCCTATACTGTAGGTAAATCAAAATTAACTCATTTTCTAGGGAAACAATTTGGTGAAACTGAAAGGATGGTCCTACATGTATAGGATTGTTCTCAATTTCATGCAAGATGTAGGAACACTGAATCATACTCAGTATACTGACTTGAGGAAAAGATGCTAGAATCAATTTTTCTGTACTAAGTGTTGTAAATTGCGGGTTCCTCTAAGCCAGATCCTTTTTTCTTGGAAATAGGGGAAATACTGAAAATGAGACACCATCTGCGTCCTCTGCAACTAGCATGCTATAGTGGAACAAATATATAGCAAGGAATACTGAGGAAATTGAACTTGAAGGTAGCATCTGCACGAGACGGCCTTGGAGGCATTTTTCCCAAGTTATTAACAGAAATCCACACTATCCACACTACCAGGCTCTTTGTCCTATACAATAGCATTGCACAAGTGGCTTTGTACTACACATGGACTATTAAGAACAGGACGCCAGCGTCAGCTCTGTGGAAAGGAGGTCCTACAAAGCACACAGGGCAAAGCGGGTGTGGCAATGCAGCACACACACTGGTTATCAGGGCGGTCAGCAGAATATTCTGACTGAGCATCATACGCCAGCCCTTAAAATTGAGGAAAACAATATTAGGAATTCCAGGAATGAAACATGTTTCTGTAGCTGTAATAATTTAAGTCACGTTTTTACTTGGGAGTATAGCAAGTGGTAATGTAGAAAAGATTACTCTGTGGACTCTACTAAATGAAGGGAAAAAGTGAATTAAGCACAAGTGGTTAGGGGGTATTCCTAGACAAGCTGCTCACCTAGGAAATTCACCACCCCACTGAATTTTCACAGATGGCAGTAGGCAAAGGAACATCTCTAAACAGAATCAGAGGCCCTTTAGACAAGACAAATGCAGTTCTCTGTTCATCTTCTGCCTCAACGTTACACTGCAATTCTCTGCTCAAGACCAATGCTGCAGAGCAATTCACGGTGTATTCTGAACCAGCCTTTAGCTTTACAATTTCAGATCGTCACAATAGCAAATTCATTATTAATCAGAACATTCAGGAAATGACAAGTTACTCCATTATCACCACCAAACTTAGATGACTAATTATTCAAGGCCCTCCTAAAATATACATTCATAATATAGTTCAGTAAATACATTTTTCCAAAGATAACATTTTTCTTTCTCTGTGACTTAAGATCTGAGAGTCCTTAGAACTTCCATCCTCAATATGTACTACTAACACAAAATAGCAAAATGCTACATGGGGTGGGAGAAAATGCATTCTGTCCACCAACCCCAACGAATTACTACATCAGAACACATCCATCCTACTTTAGGGCTTCTACTGAACAATAATGCGAAAGAAAAATAGTATTTAATGGAGACTCAGTAAAGGGTTCTTGTTAACTCAAGTTCTTAATATATTAACATATAGACTGATCGTAAGATGAGTAAAGAGAGGTTATCATGTGTGTGCATCAGACCCAGGGTGAGGAGCTCCTATCTGAAAAGCCTGATGGCAGAATTCTGAGGTTTGGTTTGTCTGCTTGCTTTTGGAACACCTGCAAAAACTTGACCAGATTGAGACTTCTGGGTGAAACCTGAAACCTGGAATTTCTTGAGTAATGATAGATAAACAAGGAGGGCCAGACACTGAAAACAAAACTGGGAAAGGCACAGGCTTCCCCTGGGACTCCAGGTCCTCAGAGATTCAAGATCTGTTAGTTTTTCTTCTAATGGCCCAAATCTGTGATTTAGCACCAGCTCTGTGACTAGACCAGGTTTATCCATGAACTCAAGAGACTTCTTACAGAGAGATGCGGGCATAGCTTGCTGGTTAGAGCATGGTTGTCCAGCACCACATAAGCTGGGTGTGCTGGGGCTTGCCTACAGTCCCAGCACTTGGGAGACTGGTGCAGGAGGGTTGTGTGAGTTTGAAGCCAGCCTGGGCTACACAGTAAATTCAACACCACATAGTAAGTTCTGGACTACAGAGCGAGACTCTTTCTCCCAAAAAAAAAAAAAAAAAAAAAAAAAAAAGACTTTATACAGATTTTCTAGGCAAAGGGGAGAAAACTGGTAGGGAACTAAAGCTGCCGCAGATGTCTGAAAATAGTTTTCAAGGCACATTAAACAACATCATCCTTTTCCTCTGTGGCTTCAAAGTAGAGCTGTTTACTCTGACCAAATGGTTTTTTAAAATGGTCATTGATGAGTTTTCAGAGCAAGTGCAGAGTCACAACAGATTTCTCTATCCAATCTTAACAGATTTTATTGTATCAAATCTAGGCAAAAGACACAACTTGTACAAGGTCTCAGAGACACCGTGCTGGTCACAAGATGGAGAACTTTTAGATCTTACGTACGTTCGGTTCACTTGTGCCTTTGCTAATATACGACACGAAGATCTGAGAACTTGGCGTTATCTTTTTCTTTACTATAGTAGCTGGGAATACAATTAGTAAAAGATGTATTAAATGTTTTTATGTTGTCTACTTAGCAAACACTATATACTAAAGAGTACAGGAAGATGTTCTGATAATATGTTAAAGTGATAAAGTCTGGTGATTTTGTTCCCTTTTTCTCAAGGTTACTACAATGAATCTAAAACTAAAACTATGTCCAAAGGCACTCCTCCTGAATAAATGAGCAGCGACCCTCATCTCTGAAACCGCCCTCTCTTTCTGACTTGCTGACTGCCAGCAATGACCAGACCTCTTGGCAGAGCAAGGGATACTAGGAAGTTGGTCAGGGTCAGGGGTACTCGGGACCGTCTGCTGGAGTATTTATATGCTCCTCCCCTCAGAATCTCAGGGCCGTGCTCCCAGGATCTGTGCCAAGCACAACACGAGTGCCAAGTTCAAGAATAAATGCCTTTCCCTTTTCTTATTATCCCTCTTCACCACTCATGACAGGGTGCAAGGGGATGCAGGTAAGGAGGGAATCACAAAGGAAACATGCTTTAAGAGATGATGGAGCACTCTGATACTGGCAAGACAGAAGCCCAGAAAAATGCTTGCTTGTTTGTTTTCGGGTACAGACTATCATTCTTTGACAGTCTTTAAATTTCGTGGTATTCACTTGCTTTTAGGGGTCTGGAAAACAAAGAATGTAAGATGGACTTCAACATTCTCGGCCATGTTAGATGAATTAGTGGCTAAGAATGCAAATATTTCTCTTTGGAGCTGGAGGAATGGCACAGTGGTTAAAGCAAAAGCAAGGCCCTGAGTTTGATTGCCAGCACCACATAAAGCTGGGTGTGGAGGTGCACTGCTGGCCTCTGATCTCAGACTCAGGAGGCTGAGCCAAGCAGATTGTCCTGAGCCCAAGGGCTATAGAGTGAGACCCCATCTCAAAAACAAAACAAAACAAAACAAAACAAAAAACCCAAAAAACCAAAACCAAAACAACCTTTTCTAGTGATTCTAGGAATGTGTATACGTTACTGAAAAAATTTCAACTGGCTCTTAGGTTTGTACTCAGAAAATAGGATTTGCCTCAACCCTCTGGCAACGTGACTTTTATGGTACAAAATGGAGAAAGAAGAGGAGGAGGAAGGGATGTAGAAAAAAAAAAGGAACAAAACAGGGAAGAAGGAAAAGGAACAGGGAAGGAAAGGGGAAGGGAAGGAAGAAAAGTAAGGGGGGGGGGAAGGGGGACGAGGGATAGAGATGGGGTGGGGAGCGGTGCGGTGTGGGCTGTAGCAGAGCAACCCGGCAGCAGCTGAGGCAAGCTCAAGCCCAGCCTGGGGAACTTGGTGACTATGGCAAAATGTTGTCTCCAAAAAAGGGCTCCAGATTTAGCCTCGTGGGAAGGTCCTGGGTTTAATCCCTAGTACTGCAGAAGGGTGGCATGGACAGAGAAACAAATAGAGAAAGTAGGGGAGGAAAACAGGGAGGAGGAGAGAAGAAAGGAGAAGGAGGGAGAGGGAGGAGAAAGAGAAAGGGAGAAGGGAGAGCGCGGGGCAGTAGAGCAGTGTGCGACTTGTGCCACGGCCTCTTCAAAAGGAGGCGGTCTTCAATAGGAATTCTACCAGATACAACTTATTAGGCTTCATATTCTGATTCATAAAAACATCTCCATACTTTGTTCTAAAAGATGTAGTCAAGCTATTATAAGGTATATGAAACTCACTTTAAGAGATTTAACAAGTGTAACTTACAAAATAAAGATTAAATGATAAAACCTTAAAGCTAGATTTGACCAAGGATTTCAGAAACAGCATGATTTATTGAACACCAGAAGCACACATATGTCACAGTATTGATTAAATTACAACTTTATTGTGTGTGTACTTCAAAAACATTTTTAAAAGAACAGAAAATGGCACCTAGAACAAACTCCAGGTACACAATTAAAATCTTTCTGCATTCACAGTGGGTAAATTTACTTGTCTCACAAGTACTATGTACCGATTTTACACTGCAGCTGTAACTTTTCCAGTATATAACAAAATAAAAATAAAAACTGGGGAAACATAAAGTGTAGGGTGGCCTAATATTTGTGCATTTTATAAGATGTAAAGGCCCTCTCAGTTGCAGTATCATTACCTAAAATGTAATCAAAATAAACCAGAAAGTGTTCAATATTGATTAAGCTTTGGAAAATGCATGACTGAAAGAATTCACCATGCCCCCTTAGAGTACCATCTTTCCTCAATAAAAACTGAAATTAACTTTTTTTATTTTCCTTTTTGGAGACAAGTCTCTTTCTGTAGCCCAGTAGGCTGGTCCTGAACTCATTATGGAGCCCAGGTTGGCCTTGGAATCATGGCAATCCTCCTGCCTCAGCCTCCCTACTGCTGGGATTACAGGCATGCGCTACCACACTTAGTTTATGTGGTGCTGGGGAATCGAACTCAGGTATTTAGCACTTGATGTAGCACTTGCTAGGCAAATGCTTTAACTGCTGAGCCATTCCTACAGCCCCTGAAGTTGACTTTTAAGTTGAAGATTTTTTCCTCTCCATGTGGAAGGGGTCCTAAAGAGGTCTGTAATGAATGTTGGAAATTACATGATTCTTTTAATTGAGCAAAATTTCTAACTGACTGATTGGTTGACTTTAGTTTTTATTTTGAAACACTTTATTTAGGTCTCCCTGAGTTATGAAATTGCCCCAGGCCATGCTCAAATTTGTGATCCTCCTGCCTCAGACTCCCAGAGTGTTAGGATTACAGGCTTGTGCCACAGGTCCCAACTTCTGAAGTTATTCTGAAAGAGGAGATGAAAGTGAGATAGCTCAGCTTTCTTTTCCATCTCTCAAATCAGAATAACTATGTTAATAGAAAAATCTAAGCATAAATCCCACTGAATGTATTATGTGTAACCTCATTTGAAACCAAGGAATAGCTTCGTATTTCTGTGACCTGAATTTTCCTTTATTAATTACTGGCAGATTACCATTTTTTTATTTAAAACATAATTTATCTACTTCATGGATTCCCAGGCCTGCAACAGCCACAGTGACAAGGGCCTGTGAATACTAAACAGATACAAAGCACAACACTTCGGAGAAGATCAGCTAGATGCCTGTTTGACATGACTACTGTCATTCCTTTTGAGGGATGTGGGGTTTTGTTGCCTTTATTTTGTTTGCTTGCTTGCGGTGTTTTTTTTTTTTTTTTCCTGACACAGGGTCTCACTGTTCTAGGCTGGTCCTGAACTCATTATGTAGCCCAGACTGCCCTGAACTCAAGACAATCCTCCTGTCTCAGCCTCCTGAGTGCTGGGATTACAGGCTACCATGCCTTGTGCTTCTGCTGTGCGATTCCAGTCCCACTTATTTACCTTTTTTTTTTTTAAATAGAATAAGGTTTCATGGGTCAAATATCAGGCTGAATGTGAATCCCAATTCAGCCTCTAACTACATAAGCAATTTAGATCACTGGACAGGTTACTTAATCTCTGTCAGTCCCTTCAGGGCCTCATCTTTAAACATGGGATAGTAACAGCAGCTATGTCAGAGACTTCAGAGGACTACCCAAATTAATACCAGAAGGTTAGGACAGTACCTGAGTGGCTCGTAATATGAACAAGACACAAGCTCCCCATCCATAAGAGATCTGTCAGGGCCAGTAAGTTTCTATTCCACTTGCAGTAGGAATGAAATAGGACAGTAACACTGTTGCACTGAATGTAACAGTAGTATTAATACTACTTTGCTTCCATTCATGCCTGTGTTCCCAAACTGTACTCAACTGATCTCCCAAATTTGATCATACACATGTGTATTCCTGACCTACTTTCTACCTGTTCGAGTCCCATCACAACTATTTCTTCTTCATAATGTGGTTAATATTATTTTAAATAAGATTATATACTTAATGAAAGGGGGAATTAAAGCTATATGATCATTTATGAACAGGTGTAACATTAGCAATGTTCTGCAAATAGACAATAAAATCATTTAGTAATGTGCTGTTGTGAGGTAAGTGGAAAAATGTAAGAAAGTGGTCTGTTTCTACCTGATTTACTTCACGTCCCTAATTTATACCTCTTCAGCAGGTTCTCCAATCACAGCTCATTTTGTAGTATCTGATGTGAACAGTTAATCAAAATATTCCTTTTTGAAAATTACAATCATTTTCCCACTTAGCTTATGCAGCAGAAGGCATCCAACATCTTTGCAATTAAGATCTAACTAAAAGCAAAAATGACTTTTTGAGAGTGAAGCATTCCTTCACTATGCCACACACCCTATTACTCAGGATAAAAACTGGGAATGTTCTCAAAATGAAATGGTTCAGTCTGAACGTCAAAGAATTTGGATACATTCTGAACATCACATTTTGACATGAAGATTTACCCAGGGTAGAAAGTGAACTAACTCATGTGAAAGGCATGAGCGCAGTGGTGTCAGAAGTTGTACAATGCTTGGTTTTCTTATGCTTTTCTAGTTAGCTTATGTTTAACCTCTGCTTCAAAACATTTGCAAACACTTTACCTGACAAAAACTCACTGCGGTACTAAATGAACAGGTCTGTTATTTTTATAATTAGTCCTTCAAAGTAGGAAAATGGATCTTTAATGAACAGATACGGCACTCAAATAATGACAATTATGGGCTGGAGAAATAGCCCAGCAGTTAGAGTGCTTGCCTAGCAAGCTCAAGGCCCTAGGTTCTGTTCCCCAGCCCTACACAAGCTAGGTGTGGTGGCACACACCTGTAATCTCAGCACTCGGGAGGCTGAAACAGGAAGATTGCCTGATATCTATAGTGAGTTTAGGCCCAGCCTGGACTACAGAGTGACACCCTGTCTCAAAAAAAATAAATAAATAAAAATAAAAAAGTCAATTAAAAGTAACGTAAAATAGAAAAACCACAATAATATCACAATAATCCAATGATAATTACATTTGTTGAAATAATATCTCACATTCAGTTTCCAAAATATAAGAATTAAGGAAGTTCCTGGCCGCTGGTGTGGAGGGAGCCTCTACACCTCCAGGGACTGGCTTGAGGATGGCCACTCAGGCAGATCACCTGTGAGGTCTCTTCCTCACATGGCACCAGCACCAGGCTGAGATGGAACAGTGCTGGTGCAGAGCCACTGGGACCTATAAGGGAGGGGTTTTCATTCCTTTTTTTTTAATAGTAAGGAAAAAACTCTCAAAAAGAATGCATACACACTCCAGTTTAAACTCTTTGGAAACTGGAGTTAAAGATTATGTATTTTAAAGACAGTAGCATTTAACAAAACTATTATGTTGTGGGAGTGGGTAAGGGGTGGATTGAAAGGGAAGTGGGGAAGGTCTTGTTATCTTGACTAGATATGTATGGGCACAAAAATGCCCAAAACCACTGTAAACCTTAAATTTTGCACTTATACTTATCAATAAAATGGGAAAAACAAAACAACTATTATGCAAAAGATATTTCGAAGAGTAGTGCAGAACTCAATTTTAATAGTATAATACAAGCATGTCAAACCAACAAGTTCAAAGAGTTTATAATTTACCTGTAACATAGAATATTTTATGGATTTTATAGGTATTGAAAACAGTATCAACATTAAATATCTAACTTCTATCTTAAGCATGTGGTACAAAAAAAAAAAAACCTAAAAACTGACAATTCTACCAGGTAACTAAAATGCAGTGCTATGTATTAGTAAGGTTCCTAGAACCAACCGTACCTGTCCATCAAGTGCTCAGATTACAGGGATTTACATTTCTGTCGTACTCGCACCTAAGAGCAGGACTAAGTGACCACTGGCTAAGCCACCCCGCTCTCCTGGGCCTCCAGTGCAGTACCCCGCAACCCAGTTGCCTTGCTGAAATGCATTCCTTTGGTTTCCGCCCCCAGGGGAGGCCCACCACCAGCCATGCTGCCCACTGCTCTGGCCTGGCCTGCCCATCTCTGGAAGCTGCACTGTGGTCTTGTGACACTGACAGGGAGCACATTTCTGGTCTTTTACGTTGATACTACGTAACTTTAAATGTATGACCTATTCCTATGAAATTTATGTTAAATAGCACCAAAAAGACCAAAACTGGTGGTTTAAAGAAAAGGAAGTCCTAAATTAATCAATTCTACTTTAAGGGTGTTTTTGTCTTTCTGTTTTTTGAGGCAGGGTATCGCTCTGTGGTCCAGAACTCACTATGGCACCCAGGCTGGTCTTGATCTCAAAGCAATTCACCTGCCTCAGCCTCCCAGAGTGTTGAGATTACAGGTGTGCACCACCATACACAGCTACACAGTGCCTGGGAAGCAAACTCAGGGCCTAGTGCTTGCTAGGCAAGAGCTCCAAACATGGTGTAATTCCTCCAGCCCGATTCCACCATTCTAAAGTAATGACAATTCTGTAGACATGGTGCCTGAACAAAGGCTTGCCAGAGGCGTGGGGCTGAAGTCTCCACACACCTACCGTGCCTGGCTGACTCCCTCTTAGTGTAGTTATTAAGCACTATATGCCTCTCTCCTCTCTTACTTTCTTTGTTGGAATGGGAAGGAAGGTATGAAGCTAGATGAGAAGAGGGCATATACTTCCAAGGGCTGTAGACATGAATCATTTATGAAGCAGCAATAATGCACAAGGAACTAAGTTAAAGATCTCAGTTTGCAAGTCTTACTATTTTCTTCTCTGGTTTCCTCCAGTTATATCAAGTCTCAAGTTAGTTATAGAAATTACAGTGGAAAGATCTTTATCCTAATGTCAAAGAAGCACAGCAAAAACAACAAAAAAGCTAATTAGCTTTATGAATATTGGTGATTTTAATAAATATATGCCTGAAGTTTCCCTAATAGATGTTCTAAACAGCTCTAAATAGCATGTATGAATTTGAGTTTCAAAGGCAATCGAGGCCTCTTGACCTCAACTGGGGACCCTGAGATCACCCTTCTTTGGAGTGAAACCCTGAATGCCAATACAACATCCCTGTTCAGCTTGAAGTAGCCAGAGCAGTCATTGTCCCAATCCCCTAACAGCAGTTAGGGGCAAATATTCCAAGGCGGGACTGTGAGAGGGAGCAGTGGGGTTGTAGACAATTAGGGATACAAGGTTCTAGAAACAAAATTCACTGGAAGGCAGGATTACAGAAAAGGCAGCTGGCTATAATTCTTGACAGTTTGTAACTGACCACTCCCCAGAACTTAGTTAAAACACAACAGAAAGATCATTAAGGGGAAAGTATCCCAGGGTGGGCTGCAGCAGTAGCTTGAGGGTGGAGACCTAGCAACCCACCTTAGCAAGTGAGTTGCCTAGTATAGGACAGTCTCTTACCCAGCTACACAATAAAAACCCCTAGGCAGTGAGCTACACAGGCAACCCACATTTTCAGTTCCCCCTTTGGGCTAGCAGAAGCTTTACCCTATCTTTCTTTCCCCTCTGTAAGTTTCCCAATAAAGCCTTTTATTCACATACACAAAAAAAGGGAAAAAATACTAGGAGGTGTTTATTTATTTGCTATTTTATCTTCATAGGTAAAAAAGAAAAAAAATACTAGGAGGTGCTTATTTATTTGCTATTTTATCTTCACAGGGATTCTGGCCAGAACAGCTGACTCAAACTCCACACCCGCCTAGAAAACAACGTGTCTGACACCTCTCTTCTGAAAGAAAAGTGAACAGCACAGCTACAAATCCTACTAACTGACCTAATTCAAAAGCTAAGTTTCCGAAAGTCACTGTGGTAGCATTCATGTCGGATTCTGCTAACCACAGATTGTTTCCTTAAACCTAACAATTGTACCATACGCTTACATACAAAAGCCTGAACGGAAATCTCAGGACCAATGAATGACAAGAAGGCAGGAGTCCCTGCCTTCTATGAAGCAGCCAACCCCTCCCTCACTGCCTTGCTTAAATGCTCCTGGGCTCCCTTACAGAAAAGCACCTCTACATAGTCACGCTGGAGGGTTATCTCCTCTATGACATGCTAATTCAAAAGACCTATGCAAAATATACAAATAATACTTTCATTTACACTTATCAAAGAATACCACTTATCCCAATACAAGTTACACTTACAATTGAAAAAAATGAAAAGAAAAATAAAGAAAAAATTACAATTACAACATATCAATTTATTTTTAAGGAATAAATAGTTATGCTTTATTTTGAGCACAGTACTAGGGCCTTCCATGGCCTGTCTACTGAGCTACATCCTCAGTCTTTTTTTTTTTTTTTTTTTTTGAGACAGTCTAAGTTCTTAAGTTGCCCAGGCTAAGCCTGAACTTGAGATCCACCCACCTCAGCCTGACAGAGTGCTAGGATTACAGGCATGCATCACTGCATATGACTTTATAATGATACTTTCCCCCCCCATTTTATTGATATGTATACATGCAAAATCTAAGGTTTACATTGGAGTTGAGCATTCTGTGCACATATGTATCTGGTCAAGGTAAAGGGGGCTGGAGGGATGGCTCAGCAGTTAAAACACTTGCCTAGCAAGTGCAAAGTCAAGCGCTAAGCACCCAAGTTCGATTCCCTAGCACCATGTCAGCTGAGTGTGGTGGCGCATGCCTGTAATCTTAGCACTCAGGAGGCTGAAACAGTCCAGTCTGGACTCCAGAGTGAGTTCAGGACCAGCATAGGCTGCAGAGTGAGAATCTGTCTCCAAAAAGAAAAAAAAAAAAAAAAAAGCTGCAATTATGTGGAAATCAGGTATAATTGGACATCTTTTTACATCTATGAACAAAGAGGATGTAAAACCCAACATTCATTTCAATCATGTCATGCCCAAAATGATCAACTTCTATACCTTAAAATGCTTAAAATATTTTCTGGTATTTAGCATTTAGTACATAACAAGAGAATGCATGTCACGATTTGTACTATGGCGTTACTCTGTCTCTCCACACATTGGTATTAATGAATTGGGTTGTACCTAGTACACATGAGAAATTTTTTACCTGCCTACCCTCACCACATCCTTCAACCCTGAATCTCCAAGCATAAAGAAAAAGAAATTATAAATAAATCCAAATTTTATATAGATTCACAGTTCACTTTCCATAGTGAAAAGAAAATTGCATTTCAAGGCTGCATAGTCAAGCAGATTTATCTAACTTTTGCTCCTGTTTTGATTAGCAATGCCAAGTAAATTTTATTGGCTAACTTTAAAAATGCTTAAAGTCTGAGACTGGGATGGAAATACTAACCTAGCTATAGATTAAGAAACACAGGTCAGTCTGTTAAGCAAATTTTGCCCTTTTGATTCAAACCACAGAATTCCCTTTCTTATACAGTCAAATCTGAGATTTGTATTTGTACTCATAGATACAACCCCTTTGAAAGTCTGGGGTAATATAATTAATCATGTTTTTGAATGAAACACTTAAAGTATTTTAAACAAAGGTGCCTTTAAGAACATTCTGTCTATAGTATCATGCGACTGACAATGTTTTTATATAACATACTCGGCCTGGAAAGTAAACTAAATTCAGTTATATGTAAGCTAACTTGGTCTACTCTCAAGGTTAAACCACCTCATTTCTTAAATTAAAAACCCATGTCAGAGATACATAGAATTACACCTTTACAATTATACAATTAGGGTTCTAATTCCATAACACCTATATTTGAAACAACATGTTCTTAACATGAAAGGTGATTTACCCAATATGGCACTCATGCACCTGTGACCTAAAATGTCAAAAATTGTAAAGGATCAACAACTCAACATTCGATATTTGCAATGAGAGAAGAATGTGAATGGCCATCCTGCACACCACTGCCCCTAAGCCAGGTGCAAATCAGAGTCCCAGAGTGGAACTTCATAGCACTGAAGCAATCATTAAACTTCAAATATGTATCAAGCATCATAGTTTGATAGAAAAGTTAAGGATTAAAATACCCTAATGAAATATAAGTAAAATAATGTTTGATCTTTAAATTAATTTTGAAATCAAGTATTCCTATATTATACTTACTGCCACAAATACACTTGCAATCAGTTATTAAGGCAGAAAATAAAAATTATTAAGGATCAAGGTCTTCAGGGATTAAACTGTCACTTAGATGGTATGACTTTGGAGAAGTCACTTAACCTTTCAGACCTTCAATTTCTTCATCTGTTATTCTGGAAATAACTGAAAGGCACTTATATAATGCCTGGCACACACTAGGAGAATAATAAATATAGTTGCTCTCATTACCATCATTAGTAGGATCTCTACAAATTGCACTTGTAAAAGAGATGAGAACCAAAAATGGCAACACAGCCACCAAAATTTTACTTGAAAAAAACATCAAAGGTCATATTTATTCTTTTATAAATGAAAAAAATCACAGAGGCAGAAGCAGAGACAAATGTCTCAAGAACTAAGACAGATTAAAAAACGAAACAAGCAACTGGAGGAATGGCACAGTGGTTAAAGTACATGCCTAGCAAGTGTAAGGCCATGAGTTCAATTCCCCTGTAATCCCAACACTGTAATCCCAACCTGTAACCCCAGCACCCAGGAGGCTGAGGTAGGATTGTCCTGAGTCCAAGGTCTGCCTGGGCTATACCAGTGAGTTCAGGACCAGTCTGAGCTACAGAGTGACACCCTCTCTCAAAATTAATTAATTAATTAATTAATAATAAAATAAAATAAAAAAACAGACAAAAACTTAATACTAGCAACCAATATTCTGAAACACACTGCCGTGCACACCGGAACTGGGTAGTCAGCCTATAGCATCACGTCACAAAATGAGTTAATAAGGCAGAGAAATGACCAAAAATAGTTTTGCAGCCTATAAATGGGAAGATGAGTTATATTTTGTGCCCAGTGACTGGCAGAGTAAAAATGTTTTAACTTATTTTGTTCTCACAGATTAAAACTGAACTCCTTTCAAATCTTTGTTTTCTATGTACATATCACAAAAAAAATATCTAATGTATCAGAGTGAGCCAGTAAGAAGATGAGTTGTCAGGCCTTCAGGTGTTTGGTTATTTGATCGTGAGAACCTTCTCATGCAGAATTTCAAAAGCTACACTTTCAATTCTCCCAAGAATTCTACCTGAAGTAAACTTCAATAAGTAAAATTTAGTAACATGTAAGAGCTTTGTGTACATTATATAAGTCAAATTTTTATCTAGAAATAAGTGTAAGGAATTATCTCTAAACTGTATTTACAAATGTAGAGTTCAGAGACTGAATCCAGCCATATCCTTGGTATTTATCACCTAACAATGGCTGCAGCAGACATCCAGTCCACCTATGCACTAAGGCAGTCACTGTTCTAAGGACTAGACATGCTGTTCTGAACAAGCCAGAGAGGATTCCAATGTCAGTGAGGTTTACACTGCAGAAGGACAAGCTAAAATAAAGAAGTAAGGGTATATAAAATGTTAATAAATACTACAATTAAAAATAAATAGTACCCAGTTCAATTCCCCAGAACCACATAAATTGGGTGTGGTGGTGCATGCCTGTAATCCAAGCACTCAAGAAGCTGAGACAGGAGGATTGCAGTGAGTCCAAGGCCTGGGCCACAGTGAGACCCTGTATCAAAACAATCAATCAATCAATCAATCAATCAACCAATCTAGGTTGCATAATAAGGAGTGACCAAAAAGTGATTTCAGACTGGCTGAACTTAAGAAAGGCTGGCTCATTATCACAACACGTATCCTTATAAGTGTGAGATTATTTGCCTAAATCTATAACAAAGGAGAAAGGACAGTTAAAATGATTAAGACGTGAAATATATGTGCACCAATTCCCTAAGGTGAATGCAATTATTAAGTATAATAAACATACACTAATAGAAATATGGGGTGAAATATACAGTACATTTTATACTCCTCTCCTAATTTGGTGACAACTAAAAATATTACCACAAATATTTTACATATAAAAATAAATGCAAACATTTTAGCATACAAAATTTTTTTTGAGACAGGGACTCGCTCTGTAGCCCAGGCTAGTCCTGAACTCATGTGGTACAGCCTAGGCTGGCATTGGGCTCAATAAAATCTGCCAGCCTCAGCCTCAGCCTCAGCCTCAGCCTCAGCCTCCCTAGTGCTGGGATTACAGGCGAGTGCTGTGTGTACCACCACGCCCAGCTTTATGTGATGCTGGAGAATCAACTCAGAGCTGCTTTAACTGCTGTGGAATTCCTCCAGCCCCTATCATAGGAGAAAATTAAAATCTACCTAATTATAATCAACTTACACCATGAGTATAAACTCTTCCCAAATACACACAGTAAACATAAATAAAAAGATATTGTCATTTTACTTCTGGTTTTTTTTTTTTTTTTCTCCCTGGTTGTGAGAATCATGCCCATGGCCTCCATGTTAAGCAACATCCCCAGGCCACTTTTCAGTTTGGATTTTGAGGCAGGATTTTGCTAAGTTACAAGGTTTTCTACCTTTGATCTTACAGCCTTAGCCCCACAGAGCACTGGGATTAAAACCAACTCATTTTACCTTTAAATGCTATTTCCCACACATTCAAAATAAAATAGAAGACAAATGTATAACATTTTAATTCATACTCATTTTATCTATAACTTTTATAAACTGCAAATAGAGTAACTGAAAAATGCTAATTTTACTTAAAAATTACTTAAAAAGAGTCAAACTTTAAACTCACCTGTGCCTGTGCACAGTGCAGAAGATCTACGAATCTGCAGCCAAATCCAAGAGAAATCTGCAATATAAACAAGCATGATTAAAAATCTGCAGCATCTTGCTGAATTCCGTAAACTGATGTGAATTCTACACTGACACAGAAATAACAGGTGTTAACTAACACCAGTATAGAATAAATACTCATTAATAACAACTCTATTAAATGACATGGTAAATCAAGAGGTAAACTCACTGCAGTACTTGTGTTTATATAAGACAGTATAAAAAAATCAGTGAACAACATTCTATTAAGAATTACAAGAAAGTCAGGATTGCTGTGAGTTCAAGGCCAGCCTGGCTTACGTAGTGAGTTCAGGACCCGCCTAGACCACAGATTGAGACCTTGTCTCCAAAGGAATTATGGGGTGTCCTCCAAATGTTGAATCTCCTAGATCACTCTCAAACTGACTATCTAGTCACCAGCCTTCTTTAGCAGTGCGGAGCCCATCTACTCATCCCCACACTAGTCCCAGAGCCTGCACAGGGCAACACTCACAAGTGTGATGAATGAACAGATACAATTCACAGCGATCTTAATCTGTTGTGATTAAGTTTCCCCATATCTCAAGAAATGTACTTACAGAGTAAGCACGGTATTTCATACGACAATCCTAATAAGTTATGAGAATGGTATCTAAGAAAAGGAAGGGGAGTAATTCCATAAGGAAAGCCTCTGCCTGCAGTCGCCACAGGGCTGCACCAGACAGCATGGGCCGCAGCTGCTCCCTGATCCTCTGCCATGCCAAAGAAACTGGCTTCCAACAGGAACAGTGAGAAACAGATGTCAAAAAGTGAAAGACTTGCATCACCTACTTCAAAACTGACTATAATGTAATAATCATTGCAAGAATGAGCACTGGCCTAGGAGAAACAACAGGAGCAGCAGACCCATCCATCCATCCGTGTCAATATATGCAGAACAAAAGGTGCCAAGGTAAAGCAAGGTGAACTCTTTCTAATACACAGTGATACCGACTGGCTACACATATTGAGGAGAAAAAAGAACCCTAGTTATTTACCTTGCAAACGTACAACTAACTTGCAGAGGATGACTACAGACCTAGAGTAAGAACTCAGGCTTGGGCTGGGGGCTGGGGATGACAGCTATTCAATGATACACATGTGGTGGATGCTGGCATACATGATGCCTGGGATTCAATCCGCAGCACTATCAAGCAAACAGAACAAAGCAAAGTAAAATAAAAACTTGCTGAAGAAAGCATCTAATAAACAACATTAGCAAAAGCTGGGCACGGTGGTGCACGTCTGTAGCCTGTAATCCCAACACTCAGGAGGCCAAGGCAAGTGGACTGCCATGAGTTTGAGGCCAGTCTAGGCACCATAGTAAATTCAGAACCAGCCTGGACAACAGAGTAAGATCCTGCCTCAAAAAAACAAAACAACAACAACAACAACAACAAAAGCCAAGTCTCTGAACTCTGCAAAAAATTTTTAGGTATGAAAACTAAAATCTATACCAAAAAAGAAAAAACCTGATACATTGAACTTAATCAAAATTTATTATTTCTGCTTTTCAAAAATCTCAGTTTGTTGGGTACAATGGCACAGCCTTGTAATCTTAGCTCTCTGGGAGGCTGAGGCAGGAGGATGGCAAGTTTAAGCCCAGCTTGGGCAACTTCACCAACTTCACAACACCCTGTTTCAAAATTTAAAAAAAAGATGGTTTGGTTGGTGATGTAGTGTAGGATGAAGGCCTTGGAATGCTCAATTCCAAGTACGAGAGAAAGAGAGAGAGAGAGAGAGAGAGAGAGAGAGAGAGAGAGAGAGAGAGATCAGTTAAAAAATAAAAACACAAGCCAATTATAGACTGGAAGAAATTTTTTGCAGAAGTATCATCTAATAAAAGACATACATTAAGAATAAACAGAGCTAAAATAATTATCTGATAAAGGATGTGTGTCTAGCTCTTATCAATAAAAATACATGCTAATTTTTAAAAAATAAACAATATATTTAGTAGCTCATTGTCATAATTTGGATTCAGTGTCTCCCCAAAGGCCTATCTGCTGAAGGCATGGTCACCAGCCTGTGGCACTGTTGGAAAGTGGAACCTAGAGCCTAGTGGAAGTATGCCAGGTCACTTCGACATGCCTCTGAAACACTGGGACCCATGTTCTCCCCCTCCTCCTCTGTAGTCTCACTGCCACGTGGTCAGCAGCTCTGCTCCACCATCCCTCCTCTTCATGATCTTCCGCCTCGACACAAGTCCAAAAACAAGAAAGCCAACTAATCAAGAAGTGACACTGCCGATGCAAGAGCCAAAGTAAGTCTGCCCTCCAGCCAAGTCATTTATCTAGGTATTTTGTCACAGCAACAGAAACCTGATAAACAACTTGTAAAAACATATAGTAGGGAAAAAATATAAAACTTAACCATAGTTACCTCACTAGGAAAACAGGACAACAAAAACTCCTGCATAGCCAGTAAAATTATCCATGTTGACACTGACAGGAGAAACCAGATGCACATATCCATTATTGATGGGAAAATGGTACAAACCATTTTGAAGAACCACGTGAAGTTTCATATCATGCAATGCAACACACAACCCAACTGCATTTTCTTTAAAAAGCAATGCCCACATCAAAGCACTGTATGTGAATGTTCACAGCAGTCACTGCCTACAATGGGCCCAAACTAAAACCAACAGAAACGTTTACCAATATGAATGCATTTTTTAAAATGCAGTACATCCATACAATAGAATACCACACAACAATAAAAATGATTTGCCTATACATACCATAGCATATATAAGCTCAAAGCTGTGCCAAATAAAAGAAATCAACATTGACAACATGCTATGATTACATGTGTATGACAACTCAAGAACAATGTGTAAGTGTAGAAACAAAAGGTAGAGTAATGATTTCTTGGACCTGGAAAGCAAAGGAGGAAACAGAAACGAGCACAAGCTGATGCTTGGGAGTCATGCTGTGGTCCAGGCCAGCCTGCTCGCTACAGAACAGCACACACAACCAGATAAACCTTTAAACTGTATTTCGGTTCACTGAAACGAGTGTTTTTTTTATAGTACACAAATTATATCTCAATTTGTGAAATGACACAAGTTTTTAATTGTTAAAAAAGGCTGAATTATTTTTTTTAATGCACCTCTAAGACCCTGCTCTTTCTTCCACATGATAGGCTGTTTTCTGAGGAGAGACACCTAAGAGACAGGTGGTTCTAGCAGCAATGGTGCTGTGAGCCACTGGCCCACACAGTACCAACTGCAGGGGACATCTGAACTCAGAGGCCCAACAGTAAGGATGGTGCGTGCATCACAAATATGGACTGCTGGCAGCATAAATATGGACTGCTGGCAGCATGTAGGTTTGTCAGGGACTGGGAGTGAGAATATGCTCAATATTTCATTTTTATTTTATTATTTTTATACAAATGATAATAAACAGACTCAGAAAGAAAAGAGTAAGTCAGGAAGGAAATGAAAACGACTTCTGTAATACTGGAAAAATATTATTTTAGTTTATCACTACAATAAGAAAAGAGCCATACTTCACTTTTTGGTTTTATTACAACAATCACCATCAACAACTGCCACTGAATGAATTCTTATCCTGTGGCAGCACTGGGCCACAGAGTTTCCCAAGTGTGTGGAGTCCAACCTCGGCAGCCACCATGTGAGACAGGCACCGCTACATCTCCGCATGTAGATACAGAAACACCTGGCCTAGCCGGCGCTGCGGCCTCAGTCCAAAGCCAGCTGCACTCTGAAACGAGTTCAGGACTAGCCTGTCTACAGAAGAAAGACACACACTTAGAAAGGGAAGTTTCTCATGTAACGGAAAAGCGAATGCATTGGTAGAAGCTGGATTCTCATCCAGAGGCTGATTCCAGAGGCCAGGCACAAGCTATCCACACACAGACGAAGCAAGGAAAGTCCACTGCACCAGGTCACACTCCCAGAAGCCCTCCTCTTCCCATCAGAGCTCGCCTCTTAACAGGTAGGGGAAGGGCAGTATCTTCTACGATCCCATCGCCTTCCAAAGGTCCTACCTCTGAACACCTAAGACTTTTAATAGACATTTTGGGCCAAAATCCTAACAGCGGACAGCTGAGAATACGGCTTACACGGTTGGAAGGAGTTAGTAAATTCAAGGGCAACCTACAGATACCCTGCTTCACACTGTGATGTTCTGACCCAGGACCTACGCAGGAACACCCATCTTCCTTTTCAGCCAAGGTCACCACCATCATCAAACCTGTCAGCCAGACAGGTTGGGAGAAACATGGCTAACACGTGGTACACAAGGAAGACCTACGGGACTCCTTACCTTACTTGAGATTTTCCAACAGCTTCAGCAAAGCACATGACTATATACCTACCAACCAGTCTACATGTATAGTGTGTGACTACTACAGTAATTCATTTTCCTTTTTTTCTCTTTGAAAATACGAACTCCTAATTCAACATACAAAACTCACTTTTAACTAAAGCACATTTCAAATCATGACCACAAGAGGAAAGTCATACTCCAGAAAAAAAGTCCACACCAGAAAAGAAAAATATATAAATTAACGGGTTAACTTCTATATATACTGCAGACAAATTCATGTCTTGTTTTGTGGTATTGGGAACTGAACCCAGAGGCCTCACACTGAGGTAATTTCCCCGCCCTCTTTTTATTCTTTATTTGAGACAGGGTCTCACTAAGGAGATAAGTTGCCCAGGTGAGGGTAAAATGTCACTCTCCTGACTCAGCCTCAGGATTACAAGCATACGCCACCACACCCTGCTTGTTTAAAAAGACATACCTCCACAGTAGACAGTGACAATTAACTAATGGAAGTGTTTAACATGTGATTTTCATTTTTCAAAGTCTTTGGGGTTTTTTGGCTTTACAGTTTTCTCTACATTTAATCATTTTTTTCAGTTTGTATGTGGTTTTGAGAAACATTACGTATTTGGATAATACCATATCATTGTAATTCATAAATACATAAATTGAGGTCCAATGAAGGTAACTATTTTACAAAAAGAAACTGAAGGACGATTACTGGAGGGTTCTTTCAGATACTGCACTCAAACTTTTGCACCCCATCTTTTTATGGTATTTCCTTCTTTTTTCCCATTTTATTGATATGTAGAAGTGCAGAATTTAAGGTTTACAATGGAGTTGAGAATTTTGTGCACATACGTATCTTGTCAAGGTGACAAGGGCTTTCCTGCTCTCCTTTTGTCCCTCCCCCTATCCTCCCTTCACTCCCTCCAACCCCACCCTGTCCCCCTCTTTTGCTTTGTCTTTCGTCTAAAGTTCCATGAGATAGTTGTGGTCTGGGTCTCTCATATCAGAGAGACCATTCTAATTCTGACTCACTTCACTAAGCATGATGTTCTCAAGTTTCTTCCATTTGCCTGAAAAAGCCTCCACGCTGTTGGACTTTATAGATACATAGTATTCCATTGTGTATAAATACCACAGTTTGTGTATCCACTGGTCTGTTGATGGGTATTCTGGTGACTTCCATATTCTAGCTATTGTTAGTTGTGCTGCTATGAACATGGGTGTGTGGGTGTGTGTGTGTGTGTGTGTGTGTGTGTGTGTGTGTGTGTATCTGTTGTATGTTGTTTTGGTCTCTTTTGGATATATTCCCAGGAGGGGTATTGCTGGATCAAAGGGGATATTTATTTCTAGTCTTTTGAGAACTCTCCATACTGCTTTCCAGAGTGGTCAAATGAATTTACACTCCCACCAGCAGTGCAGGAGGGTTCCTTTCTCCCCACATCCTCACCAGCACTGACTGCTATTTGACTTGTTGATATAAGCCATTCTCTCTGGAGTGAGATGGTATCTTAGC
>PVKB01007877.1:0-25622 GCA_004027205.1 Ctenodactylus gundi
GTTTATATATCCTTTAGGTTACATCTGGGTGGGGTGTTGGTTCCTGATTTGCAAAGGCCATTCAGGCCATATGATGAGTCCGAATGACGTGACTCCGGGGCTGGTCTTTAGCCTAGGCGCATATGTAGTGGCAATTGTTTGCTAATCAGCCAGCTGGATGCATGCGCCATCTTGTAATGGCGTTTGCAGGCTCTCTACACTAGGCCATGTGGTCACTTTGCTGATCGTCCCTTTTCCCGCGTAGACGTTATGGAACTCAGTCAAGTCCCACTTGTCTCGTTTGCCTTGCTTGCCCGGGCTTTCCGTGCCTTGTCTGAAAAATCTTTGCCAAGACAAACGCTATGTAGTTCTTCCTCCGCATATTCTTCTAGACGTTTTGTGCTTTTTGGACTCACGTTTAGATCCCCAGCCCACCTCGAGTGGATTTTTGTGTCTGCTGGACATTGAAGTCCAGTTTCATTCTCTTTCTTGTGTATGTCTGGTTTTCCCAGCATTCCCACTTAGAGAATAACAATCCCCTGGTGCCCTCTGGGTGGCTTTGGGGTAAACTGGTGGGTGGCACAGCACAGAAGTGGGCTTGTGTCTGGGCTTTCCAGCCTTTCTCTGCCCTCTAAGTTGCTAGGACTTTGGGGACCATGGGAGGCTGGCTTCCCAGCCTGCCACTAGGTTGCTTCAGGGACATCATGCTCCACGTGAAGCACTCCCATGGCCCCGTGCAGTCTGCAGGCCACCTGGTAAATTCAATATGGCCAGCCTCTTCCACCAAGGTATGGCTTTCTTGGTTTTGCTGCGACTCACAAAGGGGGCACACTCGTACCTCAGTTCCCGAGTTCTTGTATCCTAAGTCCCCGAAGCTGGAGGTCGGGCCTCCTTCAGTTCTGGAGGCAAATGTAGTCAGAGGTGTGGCTGGTATGGAACCTCACCTTCTCTGAAACAGAACCTGAGCTTGCCGGGGGCACTTTAAGGCCCACCTCTGCTGAGGATGCCCTTGGCACAAACACTCAAGTTGTCATAGAACTCTGAACATCTCAACACACAGCACAACTTCCCAAACCCCTCCCTACCCATTGTGCTAGTCTTTTTTATTTTTTCTTTCTTTCTTTCTTTCTTTTTTTGGTGGGAGGAGGATACCGAGGATTGAGCCCAGGGCCTTTGCACTGAACTGCTAACACATCTCCACCTCTTTCTTATTTTGAGACAGGGTCTTGCTAAGTCATTGAGTTGCTCATGCTAAGCTCAATCTCAGGACCCTCTGCCTCAGCCTCACAGAGCGCTGGGATTACAAGTGCGGCCACCACTTTCTCCCCTTAACTCTCCTTCTTTTCTCATTCCTCCTTCTCTTCCTGTCTCCCAGAAGATTGAGGTTAGTCATTTGCACATGGTGTGACCCTGAGCAAGTGCTCACACTGACCCTTGGCTTCCTCATAGCTGAAATCAGGGTCACAACAGCAACAAAACCCCGTAGCTCTGATGCCGGATTCAAAGAGACCTTTATGCAAGGCGTGGCTGCCCCTGGCACCTGGTAAGAGCTTAGGAAACTCACAGAGAGCTCCATGCATGGGTGATTGTATATCCTTTCATATTTCTGAAAGTTAGGGTCGGGGGACCAAGAGATCTCTGTCATCAGTGCTGGATTACGGAGTAAGCAGAACATAGAAAGGGACTGAGGTGAGAAGAGAGCTTGTCACCTCTGGGGGACATTCAGTCACACTCCAATGGAGACAAGAGCCAAAGACCAGAGTGTCCCTTCCCATACCCTGCCTCGTCTCGCTCCAGCCCACCCAACGCGGAGCCGGCACACTCTGAAAGCTCTTTATTTCAATGATGGTACATCGTGGGCCTGTCCAACCCTGCTGGCCGGGCTCTGGAGGCCCGGGCAGGAACACACCGTTCTGCAGAGGCAGGAACTTCAGAATAACTAGTTTTTAGATGGCTCTTCTTTCTCTTCTTTCTGACAATAGCCTTCGACGACCACAGAATCCTCCTGGTTCAGCAATATACAAGTCAGATCAGACACACAAGGACACTCGCTGTGCAGGCCTGTAAAAGTCTGACAAAGACAAGACTTTGTTCTTGACCTCGAGGGCTGGTCTACCCTCAGTCCACCTCAGCCCAGCTCCTGGGTCCATCTGCTTGTCCAGAGTGAGCAGCCTGGAGACAAATAAGGGACCCCCTGGCCCCCTTGCCTGGACGTTCAGGGTCCCACTTCCAGGTGCCTTCTCCCAGCTAACTCTGAGAGTCACCCCGGGCCTGTCCAGCTCCATCGCTGGTGTGGCTCATCCTTCAAGTCCATGGACCCCAAAAGGGCCCTATTCTCTTCTCCTTAAACTCCTTCATGGAAAAACGAATCCCTCTGGCAGGTAGCCTCGGCCCAGCTCCAAGCAGGTGCACCGGGGGCCACACAGGACCCCTGAGGCAACGTGAAGGAGGCTGGGGCTCTGAGGTCACACCTAGCTGTGAGCATTTTCTGTGCTACTTTTGGAGGCTTATTAAGATTATTCCTGGAGAATAGGAACCTCGTGTCTTCAGCCCTCCACTCAGAATCTGAAGCCCTGGCTAGTCTCCCCCAGGGCGGTCCACAGGCTCCCCAGACCTTAGAGGCACTGGCCTAGTGGGCAATCCACAGCCCCAGCTTCTACCCCCTTCCTGGGAATCTGGGTCAGTCTGGTTCCTTTTCCCCTGGGTGTCCTCCACCCCCAACTCCCTCTGGGCAGCGACACTCACCTCTGGGTAACACTTCCTGCCCTCGTGCCCCTTCGGGGCGCAGTAGGACATCCGGGTCTCGACATCCCAGCGGCAGCACTTGCTCTTGCACCTCATGTCATGGGCGCAGATCTTCCCATTTTTCTGCCAGAAGCCCAAGCAGGCTGCTTCAGGGCACACCACCGCTGCTGACTCCACCCACCTCCCCGCCCCACCCGGGGTCCTGCGGGTCTAGGCAGGGGCGGTGGGTGGTGGGTGGTGGACGGGAGTCTGTGTGGCTTGTAGCAGAAGGACCCCAGCCCAGAGGGACTACACAGTTTCAGGAGGTTGTTTTGTTTTGTTCAGTACTGGGGACTGAACCCAGGGGTTTTTGTTTTTGTCTTTGTTTCTTCCCCCTTGGGAACTGAACCTTGGGCAGGGGCAACGTGCTCCACCCCCCTCCCCACCCCACCCCCGTCCATTGTTTTAGCTTTGCTTTAGAGCCAGGGTCTCACTAGGCTGGGCTCAAACTTGCAATCCACCTGCCTCAGCTTCCCAGACTGCTCCGATTATAGGCCTGTACTACTGAGTCCAGCATACACAGCTCTTTTTTTGAAACAGGGTCTCGCTCTGTAGCCCAGGCTGGTCCTGAACTCACTACGGAGCCCAGGCTGGCCTTGGACTCATGGCAATCCTCCTGCCTCAGCCTCTCCAAGTGCTGGGATTATAGGTGTGCGCCACCACACCCAGCTTATGTGGTGCTGGGGAATCAAACTTGGGTACTTGGGGCTTGATTTAGCGCTTGCTAGGCAAGCGCTTTAACCGCTGAGCCATTCCTCCAGCCCAGGGTATAATCATATCTATTACTTAAGAGTAAGTGCTATAGGGAAATAGAGCAGGCAGGAGGGCTAGAGTGGCCACAGCCTCCTCCCGGCCCGGATGGTCTCCCTTGCAGGATATTTCCAGTTTCCCTACTCCCCACTCTCCCCCATCCTGTAACTCTTCCATAAATTCTTCCCAAACAGCCACCAGGGTTTTGCCATTTCATTCTGGCACAGGGGACTAACCAAGGGGCCTAGCACTGTGCTACATCGCCAGTCTGTAGTTTATTTATTTTGTTGAGGTCTGGCTAAGTCACCATTTCACAGGCTGGGCTTGAGCCTGAGATCCTCTTGGCAGAGTCTTTTTAATTCCCACAATGCCTCAAAACTACCGCTGGGGTTGTGAATTCCTTGCTTACCTGGCTCAGGCACCTGCTGGATCCCTGCTGGCTGCCTGGCTCTCCGCCCCAGGCCAAAGCCCTCCCTATCCCCAATCAGAACATGGCTTACTGGGCTCCCAACTTACACCTCTCTAGAATTATCTTCTTTGTTTACCTTAAGACAAAACAAAAAAGGAAGACCCATAGGCCATTGGTGGCACCCCAGCTTCAGGAGAGCAGAGGTCATAGCTTTTTCAGGGTCCCTGGGACCCACACTACAGATATGGAGCACAGTGGCTGTGTGAGGGAAAGTTTTGTAATAATCAGCTCCTCTGGCTCTCCGATCTCAGCCTCAGTTGATTGCTTCTGGAATACATAGACCCCTCCCCTCCAGGCTGGCTTGATCAGGCCCCAGGGTTCCCCCTGCCTCGCTGCTCCCAAAATCCTTGAAGCCTTGACTCCTTCCAGGACTTTGCTGGGCTTAAAGGAGCTATCCTCCTGCCTTAGCCTCCTGGAATCCTAGGATTACAGGCCTGAGACCCCAGGCCCAGCAGCGGGTGCAGTAATGTTTATCTCCCTCCTTCACAGCCTTATCCCAGGGGCTAAGAAAAAATAACCACCTAGAAAAATAACTTACACATGACGGTGTTGGGTAAACTTTGCGGTGGGGCAGGGCTGCTGGTCCTGCTCCCAGGTCTGGGGTCTTTCCTCCTTTCTCCCTCACGCCCTCCACTCCATGCCCCCGCTGTACCCACTTCTGGCTTCCTGCCACCACTGGGATTCCCCACCCACAGGCCTTTAGGGAGTAGCAGGGGAGGGGACTGCATCCCCCACCTCCCCGGCTTCCTTACCAAAGCTTTGGGGTTTGACAGGAAAAATGAGCCCCCGGTGAAAAGCAAGGCAAAGTAGAGAAGGATCGCCAGCTGCGGCTGCCACATGGCTCCTGGAGTCCCGCAGAATGCCTGGCGCCTGACACATGGCGGTCAAGTGACCAAGAAGGCCTGGAGGGGAGGTAGTGAGCTGTGCACGCCCAACCAACAGGCCAACAGGCCAGTGACTCGAGGCACTGGCTCCCAGCCCAGAGGCACAAAGGCCCAAGCAATGGGCCTGAAACCGGCAAATCTTGCACTGCGTGCCGGCTCACCTTGCTGCCAGCAGAAGACTTTCTCTGTGCACTCAGGTGGTGGCATTAGCAGGAGCTGAATTCAGGTCCCAGCTCAGCTGCACTCCTGCTGTGTGACCCTGGGCCGACTTCTTAATCTCTCTGGGCTTTTGTTTCCCCCATCTACAGAACAGAAGATAAGCCCACCTCATCATGGATGGATGCAGGTTCCATTATGCGACATGCAGGGCCTTTCCCCTGAGGAAGCCTTGCACAGTGAGGGAGTCTCCCGAAGACTCCCTCCTCTAACACTGCTGTGTATTACTGTTGATAAACAAGACGATTTGGTTTTTGGAACAGGTGAAGAAGGCTGAGAAAAGTTGGCAAGAGTTCCCCAAAGTAACAAAACTATCAAGTTAACAAGTTAGATTCTTTTTCTTCCCAGCTCCGCACTCCAGAGCCCTTCGGTTAGAATTTCAGTACCTGCTTCTGGGAAAAGCTTGTGTGCCCAGAGGCACTTGGTGACCTAGCCCAAGAATTACAAACCCAAGGGGCACAAATAGAAAGTCGGTTGGGCTGGCAGATAAGCCAGACCCGGTGCCTGAATTTTGGAGAGGGCATGGAGGAACACAAAGGTTGAATGACCAAGTGGCATTTATTTATTATTTATTTATTTACTTACTTATTGAGGCAAGGTCTTGCTCTGTAATCCAGGCTGGTTCTGAGCTCACTGTAGAGTCCAGACTGGCCTCTAGCACACAGCAATCCTCCTGCCTCAGCCTCCCCAGTGCTGGGATTACAGGCGTGCACCACTGCGCCCAGCTTATGTGAGGCTGGGGAATCAAACTCGGGTATTTAGCGCTTGCGAGGCAAGTGGCATTTCATATATGCAGTGGGATCAAAAAATCCTGGGCGGATGCTTCAAATTTTAATAATTTTATCACAGGAAAAGATGTGTGGCCAAGAATTCCCGCCGTGTCCTCTCCTGGCTTTGAACACACTCACGCCACCATTCAAGATGTGTGCAACAGAGAGAATTTAACGTGGGGGGATGAGGACACAGGCTTCCGGGACGAGAATGCGGAGGCCACCAGAAAACGAACCACAGCGGGGAGGCGCTCTCGACCCTGCTGCTGGAGGGACAGTGTGGGGGGGCCGTGCGACTGGAGTCCAGGCAGTGAGCACGGAGAAGGTGCCGTCCCAAAGGAGTAGGAGCCAAGGAGGGAACAAGGGACGGGTGGTGACACCACCCAAGCAGCAGGTATTAGCAAGTCTCCTGCCTGACTAGTCAGCCAGGCCTAGAAGCCACGCCGCAAAGGAGCCTGGGAAGTGTAGTTCCCAGGAGTAAGAGCCACGCCGCGGAGGCCACCCAGGCAGGCACTTCGCACTCTGTGATTCTGATTCTTCCGCGTGGGAGGAGTCGGTAAGCCTGCCGCTTCCGGCTTCTGTCTCCCACTACACAGGTGTAGCCTCGGGTGCTACACTTGTACGGGGACTTGGGGTGTCAGCCCAAAACAGATGACTGAGAAACTGACTCTCCAAAACAAAGAGCTCCTCAGGAATGATAATGGACCGCAACCCAGGACCTGTGCGCAATGGCCGACCACAGGTGCTTCCCAGGGGGCGGGGCAGGGGGCGGTGCTTGTGGGTTGTCTGTGCCGAGAATTGGAACCAGGGTCTTCGCCCTGAGCTAGTCCCTTTGTGTGTTTTTTGGTTTGGTTTGATTTTTGTTGTTGTTGTTGTTTTGAGGGGGAGGGGGGAGGCAGTCTCACTCTATAGTCTAGGCTGGTCCTGAACTCACTATATAGTCCAGGCTGACCTCAAATCCTCTGCCTCAGCCTTCCAAGTGCTGGGATTTCAGGCATGCTCCACCACGCCCGGTTTATGGGGTGCTGGGGAGTCTGACCCAAGGCTTTGCGATTCCTAGGCAAGATCTCTAGTCCAGAACTACATCCCTAGCACTTAGTTATTATTTTAGAAACAAGGTTTCCCATTGGGCTCACACTTGCCACCCTTCTGCCTTAACTTCCCAGAGTGCTCTGATTACAGGCCTGCTGCGCCATTACACCCAGCTGCAAGGGGGTTTAAGGGCAAAAATTCAAGGTCCACCTAGACTTTTGAAAAAAAAAAAAAAAGACCATTGGTTCCAGTAGCTTATCATAGCAGGCGGCTTTTATTTGGTGGTAGTACTGGCTGTTCTAGGAGAGGGTGTTCATAGAAGTGGCTTAGCTGGAAAAGTCTGCTTTGGAAGAAGTTTTTGTAGTAGTTCCCGCTACAAGTATGTGTTTGTGACAGCCCTCCCTTCACAGCCTCCCAGCCCCGTTCCCTTAGGGTGACGCTATTTTGGTACTGACAATTTCCACAGGGTTTGGGGCCCAGTTATACCTGCAGCAAATTAGGCCTAGGAGTGTGAGCGTCACCTAGCGGCAACGGTGGCACATTGTTCAAGATGGCGGATCTTTACATTTTTGCGCCATACCTGATCAGGTGACCAGACAGAGGCAGGAAGGAGGGATGAGGGATTAGGATGTGACGTTGTGATAAATGTGGCCCTGAGCCAATGTCTTAGACCTTCCTGGGAAGACTGTGAATCCCGCCAATGGGAAACGGCAGGGGGAGGGCCTTGGGAGCTAGGAGTATAGCTCCCTCCGACCATGCTTGGTCGTCTCCGTCTCCACTTGCACGTGGGAAGGACACCCTTTTGCAAAAGGGAATTAAAGCCTCATACCCTGTCCTCCATGCCTCCCAAGTCCATCCTTTGTTTGGACAGGAAGATTTCTACGCGCCGTTTCTAACAGGAGTAATATGATTTCAGTGTTTTAGGGTGGGTGAGACGTTTTACACTGTGAGAAGAACTTTGTAATTTTCCTTTTAAATTTTTCAATCTGCATGAAAATGTTGCCGTTTTCATCTCTGGGCAGAATAGGAAGCCAGGACTGGGTCTCAGGTTGAGACACAGAGGCGGCTTGTCTGACTGATGTCAGCCATTCTGCCATTTTTCCAACAGTGACTCCACTGGGCTTTACCACAAGGCTTGCTGGGAATTGGAGGGGGTAGGGGGAATGTTCTCCCCTCTCTGACCACTTCCTGAGGCTGTGGTTAGCTAGAGAGCCAGGGACTTAGGCATATAGACCAAGAGAGCCGCCTACCAGAACCGCAGTTGTCCTTGACCCTGAGCACCGCACCTCTCTGGTTTGTAAGAATAATCGTCAAACACTTTAAAGGGATTGAAATTTGAGACCAACCTGGGCAACTTAGCCAGATCCTGTCTTAAATAAGGTTGGGGAAGAAACTCTGTATAAAGGTCTTGAGTTCAGTCCTCAGTATCCCAAGGAGGTGGCGGGGAGTGGGTGGGAAATACTAGAACCACCCTAAGTTCTAGCTGGGCACATGGAGGCTCTGATGAAAACTACATTTCCCTGTCTCCCTTGCAGCCGGCTATAACTAAGTTTTGTCAAATGGGATGTAAGCAAAAATAATTTATGCTGCTTCCTGTCATGCCCTTACAAGGATGGGTGGTCCTTCACTGTTCCTCAGCTTCCCTTCTCCTAATGGAGTATAGACCCAGCCAATAAGGCAGTGCCTAACTTTGACCAGGTGGAGGAAGGAATGGCCCTAGGGCAGAGCTTTCCAGAGAGTGCGTTTGAGGACATCATCCCCTGGCCCTCAGGTCAGCCGCTACCAGGGTCCAACACCCTTGTACTTTTAACGCCAAAGCAGTATGCACAGGTGACGTCCCTGACTTACAACGGTTCCACTTGGGAACTTTTCAACCTTACAGAGGCCAATTACTGCATTATACTTCACTTTCAGCACAATATTTACATGAGATATTCAACATTGTTTTCTTTTATTAGCATATAGTTGCTATACATAATAATAACAGTCAGGGGCTGGGGATGTAGGTCAGCCGTTAAAGCACTTGCCTAGCAAATGCAAGGCCCTGATTCAATTCCCCAGCACCATATAAAGCTTGGCGTGGTGGCGCGTGCCTGTAATCCCAGCACTTCGGAGGCTGAGGCAAGAGGATTACTGTGAGGTTGAGGCCAGCCTTGGCTATACAGTTGGTTCAGGACCAGTCTGGACTACAGAGGAAGACCCAGTCTCAAAAAAAAAAAAAAATCTAAAAGATCTGCTTGAGAAATTGGTGTATTTACACATCTCACCTCGATCATTTTTACTTCTCTTTCCCCTTCCTGCCCTCTCACCTCCCCCCAATGTCCCCTTTCCCTCTCCACAAAAATCTCTCTTCTTACTTCCATCTCTCGTTTCCTTTTTTTATGGTTTGGTTTTTTCATATTAGTGAAACCATGCAATAGTTAACCTTCTGGGTCTGATTCGTTTTGCTAAGCATAATGGTCATTTCCTATAAATGACTCAGATTTATCTTTTCTTTAAGGCAGAGTAGTACTCCGTTGTGTAATTATAGCACACATTCTTTAACCATTCATCACATACCGGCTGCTTTCAAGATTTAGCTATTGTAACTGCTGCTATAAACATGGATATGCATGCAAGCTACTTTTGTATGATGACTTTAGTTCTCTTGGGAAGATCCCCAGAAGAGACATAGCTGGGTCAGACGGGATCTCTATTTTCAGTTTTTTGAGGAATCCCCAGACTGCTTTCCCTGATTGTTTTGGAGCAGTGTTGGAGGGCTCCTTTTCTCCCACAACCTCTCCAGCATGTGTTGTTTTTTGAGTTTTTGATACGAGCCATTCTTACTGGAGCTAGATGAAACCTCAGTGTTCTTTTGATTTGCATTTCTCCGATGGCTAAAGACACTGAATATTTTTTCACGTGTTTATTAGCCATCAGACTTTTTCTGACCATTGTCTATTCATTTCAGTTGCTTAGTTTTTGATTGGGTCAGTGATTTTGGAGGGTCTAATTTTTTTCAGTTCTTTGTATATTTTTGATAATAGTCCTCAATCTCAGGAGTAGCTGGGGGCTACCTTTTCTCCAGCATATGTTTTTGGTCCCTTTGTCAAAAATCAGGTGGCTGAAAGTGCTGGCCTAGTCATGTGCCATATGTCCGTAATCTACTACCAGCCTGAATCTACGTTATGTCTGTAATCCACCCCCCTGACCTGGCTCCACCCTTGACAGCACATGGTTCTGTAGTTACATCACAACATTCAAACACATGAGGCTTTTGGGGAACATTCCAGGTCCAACCCATAACAAAAACATAAATTGTTTAAATTTGGAAATGATCTTAATCTCTATCCATAGGAACATAGTTAAGTAAAATATATACATATTTTTATATGTAGTCATTAATGTTTTTGGAAATACTTTGGCCGATCAAATTGCAATGATACCGGGAAGTTGTGAGTCCTAATTTCTGCGTAAGGCAAAGGACCTCTGAGCAACACTGTGGTGATGACGCGTGAGGAGTGATGCTGTGGTCGGCATGTGGCTCCCCAAAGTTAATTTGTTGGAAACTTAATCCCCAGTGCAGTGTGTTGGAAGATGGTTAGGGCCTAAGGAAGCTGCCCTCCCAAATGGACTAGTGCCGTTCTGCTCAGAGTGGGCTTGCCATAAAAGTGGGTTTGAACTCTTCCCCCCCCCCCCCTTTATCTCTCTCTTTGAGATAGATGTCACTCTGTAGTCCAGGCCACTCCTGACCTCACTATGGAGCCCAGGCTGGCCTTGGACTCACAGCAATCCTCCTGCCTCGGCCTCCCTAGTGCTGGGATTACAGGTGTGTGCCACCACGCCCAGCTTATGTTGTGCTGAGGAATTGAACCCAGAGCCTTGCACATGCTAGGCAAGCACTTTCACCCTTGAGCTAAGCCTCCAGTCCCCATTGTGCCCTTGCTCTCATGCTCTCTTGACTTTATACCTTCTGCCGAGGGACGAGGCAGCCAGGAGGTCCTTACCATATGCCAAGCAAAGGTCAGGGCCACAACCTTGACCCTTCCGGCCTCTGGCCTCAGGAACTAAATCAATTTCTTTCCTTCTTAAATTACCTAGTATGAGGTTTTCTGTTATAGAAGACCAATAAAGGCAGTGAGGGGGTCCAGAATGGAGAGGCCCACAGGGCCAAACAAACTTGCTTAGGGTGTGGGTGCAGACTCAGGGTGCCATGCTGCCCCAGGAGAATAAGTCCAGGCATGAGAGCTGAGGCCAGGCATCTTCTGGCCAAGTGAGGAGGTGGAGGCCATAGCTCCGACTATGTTGGTGCTCTCATGGCTATAGGAGCACCAGGTAAGAACTGCACACACCCAGCCTGCAGAGCAGCCAGACCGACGAATCAGCAGAAATGCCACAAGGATTGCGTCAGGCAAACTAAGCTGATCCAGTCAGGATCAACCTAAAGATGTTTGTGGGGGACAGTGGAGCAGAAATTCTTCTTTCTCTGAAGGTTGTGTCTTAGTTACCTACTTGTTACTGGGACACATTACTCAACATCCACAATTTAAGGGAGGTTTTGTTTTAGCTGACAGTGTCAGGTCTCAGTTCATTCAGGGATGGCTGGAAATGGTAGAGGGTCTAATGGAGAACAGCTGCTCACAGAATCATAAGAGGAAGAATCAGGGCCTCCAGAAGGACCTGGGGCAGGAGTTTATATCCTTCCAGGCCCTACACCTGTGATCTAATAGACCACATGCCTGTCCTCCACTACATACCTGCAATCCACCCTTCCTGACCAGGTGCCAGCTTTTAACAACATATGAAATCCATAGGTGTTCCATACATCCAAATACATGAAGCTTGTGTGGGATGTTCCAGATCCAAATCACAACAGCTTGGGAAGGGGTGTGGGATTTGGGTTCAGGTTCCAGCTCCACCCTGCACTCTGGAAGGCTCAATACTTTATCTATAAAACCAATGTAATTATAGCATTTACTTTGACCTTATTGCGACAGTAAGATGAGTGTCGTGGTTTGGATCTGGAGTGTCCCCCAAACGCCTCATGTTCTTATGGATACTGTGTAGGGTTGGGGGGTGGGACCTGGCTGGAGAGGGGCATGGGCTTGACCTGGAGGGGTGTGGGCTGGCTCCGCCCTTCCTCCCGGTCTCCCTCTTTTCTCATGCTGTGAAGATCTTTGCCCAGAGCTCTGGCTCTGGCCCTGCCCCCACTCCAGCCCTGCTGTGCGTTCCCACCATTTTCTGGCCACCCACCTGTGAATGGACTGTGACCTTCTGACACTGTACGCTACCATAAATCTTTCCTCCCTAAGTTGTGGATGTCAGGTATTGAGTCACAGTAATGAAAAAGTAACTAACACTGACAGAGCCCACTCAGTCAGTCAAAGGGTACTCGAGTAGGAGAGTGCAGATTAAAGAAATACATGGACTCTTGCAGAGGCAAAAGGCGCTGCAAAAGACACTTTATTTTTTACAGTCTTCCTTATATACCCCAGTTGTTTACCAGCTTTGTGACTCCCTTATTAGAGCCACCAAGGACAAGGAACAGTTGTCATCATTTAAGCAAAACTCCATCTGAGTTAAAGTACAAGCAGTAACAAATTCTTCTGAGCCAAGCATAACTCAAGCACTTCTTCTTTGTTGAAGAAACTCGGCCAAGGTCAGCGATGCTGAGACTCTCGGGCCCTGAGGACCCCAACATAACACAATGAGTTAATCCACAGATCTTAATACACAAGTTTCTGACTAGCAGAAGCTTGACCTTCTCCTTCTGTACTTTTCCCAATAAAGTGTCCTCTTCACAAAAGGAAGAAAGGAAAAAAAAAGTACAGTGGTCTGGAACATAGTAAGTGCTCAGTAAATCCCACCTCTTCTTATTAGGTGGCATCTGGGAACCTCTGCAGTTGGTAGGCCACTGGGAATGGACTCAGCCTGAGGGCCATAGCGCTGCTGGATTCAGCCTGACCTGAAGTATGCCTTGCCTCTGGACTTCCATCTCCGACCATCAGTACACCCCCTCACCATGTAACTGATTTGAATTGATTTATCAGATACACTGACAGTAGAAAATGTTCTCGGTGATACCCTAACAACGTGACCGGGCGTGAGCCATGCAACTCTTCAGAGGCTTAGTTTGTTTATCTGGACAGCGGAACTAATAGTACCCGAGGAAGTGGAAACCATAGTGTGGCACACACCAGGGCCACCACAGACACAGCATTGCTGCCCGTCCACTTCAGTGCATACTCTCACACTCTCCCAAGGACCTCCATCCTTACACCCCCCACACAACACATTAAAATGCCCCCACTCAGTCCCTCTGTGTACACCCCATGCACCCCAACATCAACCGCATTCCCCAGCCCTGCCCCTCCGTTAGCCCTTCCCAGCCCGGTGTCCCAGACACCTTTGGTCCTAGTCACTTTCCCATTGCTGAGACTCTGCCAGCCTCAAGAGGTTTATTTTGGCTCACAGTTTCAGTGCGTTCAGTCCATGACTGGCTGGGTCAAGGCAGGAGTCGTATGGCATGGCAGTATGGTGGCAGAACGTGCCCTGTGCCTGCCTCCAGCCGGCCCCACCTCCTCATAACACATTCAGCTCCTGAACTGCTGACTGGGTGAATCCTCTGGTGAGCCCAGTGCCCCACAGCCTAATCACCTTCCAACTGTGTAAGACTTTTGGGGGAGACATTTCAGATCTAAATAATGGTACTCTCCCTATTCCATTCCCTGCCCACTGTCCCACCCCGAGGCCTCTGGACAAGGTCAGGCCCCAGAAGAATCTCTTTTCTGTCTCCAGTTTCCCGTTTTGGCCTCCCCGAGTCTGGGGACAGTCCCCACAAGGGTTCTTCCCAAGAAAGTGCTCACAGGGACCAGATGCAGAAAGTGATTTTAATGTTTTAAAAGTTGGATTTGGAACAAGGTGGGGACAAGGGAGGGCCCCAAGGGAGGAAGAGTGGTGACCAGCCTGAGTCTTCTAAATCCAGTGGCACCGGCGGGGACACAGCTGATACTTGGATGTGCAAAATAAGCCCCATCGGCAGGGACACATGATGTTGATGGCTCTCTTGGTCTGCAGGGAGAGTGTATGAAAGCTGGGGTCATGAAGATGTAGGAGGCTTAATTTCTTGGGGATCAGGGGAATAATGGGGAGACAGACATGGGGTCTGCGTCCAGGTGGCCTATAAGTGCAGGATCTAAGGCAAGTTAAGGGCTCTGAGGCTGTTTCCTCAACTATCCAATGGGAATGATGGTAGCAATTCATCTCCTAGGGATGTTGTGAGGATTGAAAGAGATTAAATGTCAAGTGCCCCTAAAAATAAAAATGGTCCTCAACCCCCCTCTGTCAGGCCAAGAGAGTCCCAGCTGGCTTATTCAAGTGTTGGCAGCTCCCTGGGAATACGGAGGCTGGGATCATCCTCTCTAGAAAGGTTTGGGCACAGGGCCAGAGGGGCAGAACAAGATATTCTGTGCTTGCAGTCCTACCAGCTAGGGACAATCATGCTTGACTGACCACTGCTCTTGCTGGGACTGAGGATTCTTCCAGCACCCTGAGGAGTGGGTACATGAGTGCCCTGGACAGATGAGGAAACTAAGGCTCAGAGAGCAGAGACAACCTGTTCAAGGTCACAAAGACCAGAGATGGAAAAGCCAAGATTTACACTCATGTCCAACTCCAAAGCTGTGGTCCTTTGCCAGAAAAAGGCAAAACAAGGTTTGGAAGTATGCCTAGGGGCCCCTACCTCCAGCTCCCAGCCTGGACATCTTCCCCAAGGGGCTCCCCGTGCCTGCCAAAGTATTAGGTCACTGTGACAGGGAGATATGGTGATTGGTAGGGGATGGTGTTTCCAGTCCTTCTACCTCAGTGATGTGAGGGTAGAGATACTCACTCATTCAGCAAACAGTTGTTAAGCATCTACTGTGTGCAGGCACAAAGCTGTGAGAAGGGGCCTCACAGCTGAATGTGACCCGGTCCCTGCCCTTGAGAGCTCCCGCTCCTAAGGAGGGTGGATGGAAGCCGGAACATGAGAACTCAGAACAGGGAAGCCTTCTCAGAAGAGGTGGCTGGTGCTCTATTGCAGAATGAGTAGGAGTTTGCCAACTGGAGAAGGAGGAAGGGCATTCCAGGGAGAGGGTACAAAAGCCTGCGTCTTGTCTTTCTTTCTTTCTTTCTTTCTTTCTTTCTTTCTTTCTTTCTTTCTTTTTTTAACATTCCCCTCCTCCCAAAAAAAGAGAGAATTTAAAATTAGTTGCCAGAAGTAGGTGACTGCTCCAAAGTCTGACCTGGGGTAGACACGGCATGTTTTTTCCAGCCCTGTTGGTGCAGAAGGCACCCCCAGAGTTCAAGTTCATGAGACAGCAGTCACTGTAACACTCAGCGTGGTGGGAACATCTGTCTCCGTCGGCCTGTGGAGACAGATAGGAGGCTTGCCAGGCTGTGTGGGAGTATGGGGGAGAGTTCCCAGCAAGGCCACAGAACCCAGAGGTGCAGGAGGAGAAGTCGCCAAATTGTCACCCACCCCCAGGCCCCGCCTGGCTGCACACATCCCCAGAGGACCAAAGAAGGGAGTGGGAGGTTTGCATTTTGCCCGTAGGTTCCTGAGCACCCCTCAGCTGTCATAGGGCCTTCCATGTTGGGACACATTTCCAGTCGCCAGGAATTAAAGGGAAAGGCAGGAGAAATCACAGCAGGTGGAGGGGGTGGGGGAAACTGGGGAAGGAAATGAGACAGGAAGGGGGCGCCACTGAGACAAGAGGGGGGTCACCAAGAAAAGGGGAAATGGGACTTTGAAGAGTGCACAGCAGCCTGCATCCTGGGTGTAAGCCCCCATAGGGGAGGCGGCCACCTCGCTGTTCCCCACCTCGACTGAACCCTTCCAGTGCCTCACCTTTTTCTGCCCTCCAAAGACCCCCAAGCAGGACAGCAAGATTGCCATGAGCACCAGGATGGCTGTGGCCATGGCCCGGTTGGTGACATCCGGAAGGTCCCCCCACCTGTAACCCAATGCCTCACTGCCCTGGCTGAGGGAGCGTAGGAGGGCCATGATGGTCACAGGCTGTCCTGTCTGTCCCCAGCTCATCAGAGACCAGGAAGCCTCTGGAGGGGACGGGCCAGATGAATGTGCTAGGCTTGGGAAGGCAGGATTTCTGGCTTAGAGGGGTGGGGGGAGGGGGACTCCATGGGTGCTACCTCCAGTAAAATCTGTAAATTGTAAGATAAGACCTTATTTCCTAACTAATTCCATAGTGGCGTGGCATGATGATGCTTTACTTATCATTCATGGCAATTTTGATTTGGCTCAATGACCCTCCTGCCATCACTGCATAAGACAGAAGAGGAGGCTGGGAAATTCAAGGGAATCTTAGAGTGTTTCCTGGATGCTATGTAACTCCTAGCTCCATTTTACAGATGAGGAAACTGAGGCCCAAGGTAATGTGGATTTGCCCAAGTAATAAGATTAAATCACAGTCAGGTACAAATTCAGGGCATTCTAGCTACCAAATCCAACCGCATTTTCCTCCCCTCCTTTTTTTTTTATGCTTAAACCCAGGGAGCATTGAGCTACATCACCAACCAGTTCATTTTATTTGAGACAAGTTGCTGGTGAATTGCCCAGGCTGCCCTCTACCTTGCAGTTCTCCTGCCTCAGCCTCCACAGTTGCCAGGAATTAATTATAAGCATGTGGCACCGGCCTGAATCCAAGCTTAACCACTGTCATATACTACCTGGAGTGGTCAGAATGATTTCTCCCTAGGAAAGAAATTCCGGTCACTGCCATGTCCTCCGCCTCCCATACTCACGATCTATACTGTGTAGATGCATGGGACTGGCTAGTTCACTGTCCACGCAGCCCACCCGGCCTCCCTGGTCCTCTGGGAGCTGGCCAGGAGCTCCAGATGCTGATGCTCCCTCCCTTCTCTTGAGTGTCAGACTATAAATGCTGGTGACTGCTGAGAAAGGGACAGACTCGAGGGCCAGATGCCAACAACTGTGTTCAGGGTTGGTAGCTGGAGTTCTTCATTTGAGATCCAGGAGCCCCTGGGAAATCCACTGAAAGCCTGGTGCATGCTGGGAAATGAGTGGAGCATCTGAAAGTCCATATTTGTTTGGTTTGTTTTTGCCAGAGAGCTGCAGTTTTGGGAGGGGCAACAGAGGTCCAGAGAAGGAAGGCGACTCAGCTCGTGAGGCCACGACCCCAATCTCCAAATCCTGTGCCCTTTCTCCAGCCTTGGTGGCCCATGTCCAGAGTCCAACCACTACTGCTCATGGGCCCAAAATGTCCCTGCAGTGTGAGAGTGTGGGAGCCAGGCTACCAGGGTCTCCAGTGCTAACAGTCCTCGAGCCATTTGACCTGGAATCCTGGCCATAACTCTGCCCCTTGGACTCCTCTGAGGAGCATGGAGGTCACTTCTGGACAGGGAAGCACCTTACAATAACCTCTGAGCCCTCCCCAGCTCCTGCCCCTCTGGTTTTCCCCAGGGTCATCTCCTTCAATGTGTCTGGTGGCTTAAGTAGTATTTCTATGACAATATTTTCACTGGTCGGCAGCAAAAAGAAAAAAACTGGGTTAATGCAATTTATTTTGTTAAAGATCAGTGTGCTCCAGGAGGAGGCAGGCTCATGGAAAGCTTGAGACCAACCGGGCAGCTTAGTGAAACCCTGTTTCAAAATTCAAAACATTTAAAAAGGGTTAGGAATTGTAGCTCAGTGCATGGCCCTGGGTTCAAAGCCCAGTACTGGAGGATACTGGAGGAAAAGAACAGAGATAATCTTTAATTAAAAGAATAATAAAGGTCTACTTATTGCAAGGCCTGGTGGCATCGGCCTATAGTTCTAGCTCTTGGGAGGACTGCCATGAGCGCAAGGCCAGCCTGGGCTGTGTAGTCTACGTAGCATGTTCAGAACTAACCTGGACTACAGAACAAGACCCTGTCTCAAAAGCAAAAAATGGAGGTGACTCAGGATGTACTTCGAAGCAAAAGACCTGGGTTCATTCCCTCGTATTGAAAAAAATATTTTTTACACAGATATTCATACAGTAGTTCTTGCTGGTGTTCATCCGTTCCAGTTGGTTCTGTGTCGTGCTAATTGTGCAATGTTGGATGGTCAGTGCTGCACGGGTATGTGTGTGTGGATACGCGGGTGGAACCCCATGTACTGCACGCGATCTTCTATGAGACTTCCTGTTCTGATCTCTTTCGTCTCTGCAGAATGCTGGCGAGGGTCTCCCACATTGATTCCAAGCCCGAGTGTGGTCTGTCGCCCTGCCACTGAGTCCAGCTGTTCTGTCTGCCCAACTTGCTGTTGACATAGAGAATGTTGTCTCCGTCCGTCCCTTGTTTTATCATCCTTCCATTTGCCAACGTCTACTGGTCAGCAGGAGTAGCTATAGTATTCTCACTAGAATTCAAACCAAAACAGGTCAGAAGAGACCAAGATGGACACTAGATACTGTAAAAGGAACAATGCAACAGGAAGAGCTCACAATTATAAACATATATAGAGCATGTTTTGATTGCACAGGATAATGCAGATTATCCTACGGTTGATGTCGTGCTGGCCACGACAGGTGGCTGCTAGCCAGTCTTATGGGGCAGCCATAGTATATCCAAGGAGCAGGAGGGAGCAACCTCAGAACTGGACCTGGGGAGCAGACAAAGGACAGTGATTTGTATCTGGTAGTGACTGTCCACACAGGCACAAGTCAAACTTTGAGGGATAGGGAGAGGGTGGCTCCTCTGTAGGACCTGCCTCTGACGCCCCCTGCCCATGTGATGTGGGTCTGGGTCAGCGATCGTGGGGACAAATTTCTTTCTTTCGCTTGTTTGTTCATCTGTTTGCTTGAGACAGGATCTCACTTTGTGGTCCAGGGTGGTCCTGAACTCACAGCAATCCTCCTGCCTCAGCTTCTTGAGTGCTAGGATTACAGACATGTGCCACCACACCCAGTTTATGTGGTGCTGGGGAATTGAGCCCAGGGCCTTGTACTTGCTAGGCAAGTGCTTTAACCCCTGTGCTATAAAATAAAAATAGGCTAGGGATGTAGCTCTGTGATCTTGGGTCAATCCCCAGTAGCACAAGAAAGGTAAACAGAAGGTAGGAAGAAAGAAGCATCAAGATCTTTCTCAACGTCCATAGTTTTGGGTTTAGAATTCATGTCCACTCTCATGGGGTTCAACCCAAAGATAGGAACAACAACAACAAAAAAGAAAAGCCCAAGGGGCTGGACGAATAGCTCAGCAGTCAAAGCGCTTGCCTAGCAAGTTCGATTCCCTAGAACCACCTAAGCTAGGCATAGTGGCACATGCCTGTAATTTCAGCATTCGGAGGCTGAGGCAGGAGGATTGCTGGGAGTTTGAGGCCAGCCAGGGCTCCAGAGTGAGTTCAGGACCAGCCTGGCCTACAGAGCAAGATCATCTCTCAAAAAAAAGGGTCCAGGACTGGTATAGAATGTTCTCGTACTATTTCTGCCCCCAATGAACTTGAATAAGTCACCTTTCCTCCTTGGGTGTGTTTCCATTCAGTGAAAAGCCAAAGTGAGTCTTAGACTAGCAGGTGGCTTCTAAATCTTGCTTCTAAAGAATGCTGGGCTTCCCGGGCCAACGTGTTCTGCTTCCTAAATTGAGAAACAGCAGACCACGAACAGCTCCGACTTCAGGTTTTGTCCCCTTAGAAAACAGTAGCCACCATAATGGCTTGTTTCCCAGAAGAGACTCAAGAAAGCACAGTGGGTGAACAGAGGGCACCTCTGATGCAAGGGACGTATGGACACAGGCCGTACCCGGTGGGATCTCCTCTGGCTTCTGGAGCCTTCGTGGTTAGAGTCTTGTACCGTACTGTTGCTCGAGTTTGCAACACCGAGTTCCAGAGGCATTTCACAGGGGACCCTGGGACACCGCAGTCCCTGTACCACTCTGAAACCCCTTAGTGTTTGTGTTTTTCTCAGTGACCAAGTCAGGTTCCTCAGAGGCAACCTGGGAATAACGCAGAACACCGTGTCTCACAGGAACCCCTAAAATCCCCACGGGCCTCCCCACGGCCACACGAGGGAGGTTCTACTTTCAGTTCATGTCACAGATGAGGGAACCGAGGCTCAGGGAGGGTGAATGACACACCAAAGGTCACCCAGCTACTCAGTGACAGGGCTGGGCTTTGCACCCCAGAACACTCTTCCCCTGTCATACCCAGTCACTGACGCTGTCACCAACCACGTTCAGTTCTCTGGGTGTCTTGTGCAATTGGTGGATCTCCTCTACATCACTTGGCCAATGAAACGTGAGCAGAAGCGTACACATTCTTAAGAGTCAGTGATGACTGTCTCATTCCCTTTTCCTATTTAAACATACTTTTGGTACTGGGGACTGAGCCCAGGGCCTTTGCCACTGAGTAACATTCTGATCCTCCTTCCCCTTTTTCTCAGAGACAGGCTCTCTCTGAGTTGCTAAGTTACTCAGGCTGTGCTCAAACTTGCAAACTTCCTGCTTCAGCCTCCCAGGGTGTTGGGATTATAGTCTTGCACCACTGAGCCCAGCTTTGTTACCTTCTATAGAGGTTCTAGAAGCACAAGGAGGGTATCTCCCCCAGCCTGGGTCCCCGAGAATGGCATGGAGTAGGTCCCTGTCCTGCCATACCCCAGGGGACCTGCGGTGGGTATGAACTTGGGGGGTTGTTTGTTACTGGGGCATAGCCTCGTCCCTCCTGGATTATCCACGGATGAGCACTCTCTCTCCTGCTGGTTGGCTTTGTTCCCAAGAATGTGGTATCAAGTCAACTTTTTATGAACAAAAGGAAATATTCTAGGCAAGCTACCTCTGAAAAAAGAAAACATTCACAGTTTTGAAGATTCAAAGGCCCAGGTCAGGCAGCCCTACTGGTCCAGCCTCAGGTGAGGACAGAACAGCACACGGTATCACATCAAGTGGGAACACGTGTTTAGAAGCATCACATCACCAAAGCCAGAAAGGGACTGGGTCCCTCAATTCCTTCTGAGGCCCTTCCCTAGACCTTGCCTCTTAAAGGCCCACTCCATCCCCCAATCCCATCAGCCTGGGGACCAAATCCCAACCTATAAACCTCTGGGGGAAAATACTCAGACCACATCCACATCGTACCACCCGCCTCCCCCCAGCTCCCTAAAAAACTGGCTCTCCAATCAAAATCTGAGAAGCAGTAAGATGAGAAGGAAGTCAGTCTCCCAAACACAGAAGTAGGGATGTGTTTGGGGAGATCTGCCCGGGCTATGCTGTGCCCTGGGGCAGAGGTCACAATGGATGACGCTTTCACCCAGCCCTGAGATGTAAGGTGTACCCAAGTTTCTCTTCCATACTCTTTTATTGGTTCTCCTTCATTTTATTCCCCATTTTTAAAATAGGAATTACTGGGATGGCAGGAGGAGGGCCGCATGCGCAGGTCCTGGGGACACTGCAGACTGACGATGACCTTGCAGGCCTGGATCTGAACTTCCTCCTCCGGGTGGATGACCAGGGCCAGCAGCCTGTCAGCCAGTCGTGACTCGTCCCCGAAGAGGGCCTCGTGCAGGGACTGCTCATTGAAATGCCACTTCACGGCTCGGAAGTGGGGTGAGTTCCGGCCCTCGCTCAGCCTTTCAGCAAACACCAGAACCTCGAACAGCAGACTTCCCGGCTGTGAGGCCTGGAACAGGTTCAGGAAGTTGCTATGGACCTGTGATGTGGGTACGGGGACAGAAGAGGGATGAAATCCTGCGGAAGTGCTACCGTTGGTATTCTTCTATCTGGGGATCGTTTCAGATCTCCAACGTACCTGAGCTTCTGACTCACCCATATAGAAAAATTCTCATTTTCCTTCCATTAGGGTTTGCCGATTAAATTACATTCTGGTCATAAACCATGAATGATATAGTAAAAATATGAATTCTAGGAAATCTGAGATGAGTGTAATGTGTAGTTATTTTGTATGTGCTGGAGAGGAATGTGCATTTAATTTTTACATGGTATTCTAGGTATATTTAATGGCTCAAACTTACCTGAGCTACTCACAGCAAAAATACTCTTTATTAGTTTTAGGGTTTGTTTGTTTCTGAGACGGGGTCTCACTCTGTAGCTCAGGCCAGTCCTGAACTCACTATGGAGCCCAGGCTGGCCTTGGACTCACAGCAATCCTCCTGCCTCAGCCTCCCCAGGGCTAGGATTACAGGTATGCGCCACCACGCCTGGTTTAGATGATGCTGGGGAGTCAAACTTAGGTACTTAGCGCTTGCTAGGCAAGCACTTTAACTGCTGAGCCATTCCTCCAGCCTAGTTTTTTTTTTTTTTTTTGATCTACCAGTTGCTAAAAATGTTGTTAAATTCTTCCAAATCATTCTCGACAGTGGCAGATTTGTTCATTTCCCCACACGGTCCTATCAAGTTTCACCACCTGCATTTTGAGATGCTGTTAATAGGTGTGAAGACAAGTTTTGAGTTACTTTTTCCTTTTGGTGAGGTGAACCAGATGTAGTAACTCCTCCTGTCTCTAATCAAGCCTCCTGCAATTAAGTCATTCTGTCCAACATTAAAATGCCCACCCTAACATTTGCTTCTCATCTTCCCCTTGAAAGTTTAGAAAGCCCCTCAAAAAGCCTTCCTAACCAAGTAGAGTCCCCGTCTCCTACAGTTTTCACCTAGTGGGCTAGGAAGGAGAAACAGGTGTAACGCCTCCGGGAGAACACAGCTCTTCTCTCCGTGGCACCTGGCTGGCACCCCGAGCCCTCTTCAGTGTCTTCTCTCACCTGGCAGTTGAGGATGTCATACAGAAGGTCGTGCTTCTGCGCCAGGTAGCTCAGCAGGCGTACGGCTTGCACCTAAGCAAAGGAAGAAAGAAGTAGGATGGGAAGGCAGGTGAGCCTGGACCTCAGCAGGGAAGACACCAGCCTCTGCTCTTCCTGGACTGAGCTGAGCCCGGGCAGGAGGGCAGGCCCCGGCCGTGCCTACCTGAGACATGATATAGTCTGACTGCAGGATCTCCATCAAGGCGGGCATCACGCGTCGCAGCTGCGGGTGCACGTAGTCGGGCAGCGGGAGGTTGTTGAGGAGCCTGAGGCCTGCAATGTGCAGCTCTGTGTCCCAGATGGTGGAGATAAGCTCTAGCACCTTGATGGAGTGCTCCTGGAGCGGGGTAAGTGGGGTGTGCCTTTTTTACCCCTCTGAGGCCCCCATCCCTTTGCTCTTTATCCCTCCCACCCAGGACCCCTGTCCCAACCAGAAACCATTCTCCCTAAGCAGCAACAACCCAGTGGAGTTCTCCCAATTCGTTGAAATTCTTCAACTAGCTTTTCTTTTCAGTCTCCTTTCCTTTTTGGGTGAATCCTGGGAATTTAGCCCAGAACCTTCACCCCCAGGCCATTTTTAATTTTTGATTTTGAGGCAGGGAGGGTCTCCATTAAATCACTAAGTTGCCCAGGCTGGGCTCCAACTTGCTATCCTCCTGCCTCAGCCTCCTAGCGTGCTGGGATTACAGGCCTGAAGCACCACACACGGCTGGATGTTGAATTCTGAGACCCAAGATGCTCAACAGAGCCACTCAAGGGGGGCACTGTCATTGGCACTCTACCCTGTCTCCTCCACCTGCTGAGACCGGCAGGACAGGTAGGAGCCACAGAGCAGCCTGGGGCAGTTTAGAAACCCAGAAAAGTAGGTGCAAGGGTCAGGGGGCAGGACAGCATAAAGTGGTATGAAGAGACCAAGTGGGGTGACGGGACAAGATCTGGGGGAGGGGGAATTTTGGTTTAGGGAGGAGGGAAAACTCCCCTTTGGGGGTGCTGGGTTAGAGACCTCTCAGACTTCTAAGTGGACAGTCCTGGAGCAGCCTGGCATGGGGAAGTAGTCAGGGAGCCCCCAGCCTGCAGAGCCCCAGGAAGGCACATCAGATGCAAACGAAGGCCAGGGAGAAACTCCGTTCACCTAGGAAAGAGGGGCCCAGTCCCCAAGACACAGATGCTGGAGAAAAGAACCATGCGGTCCTGCCACCTGCCCCAAGATCTCCTGGGGCTCGTGAAGAACCCAGCTTCCCTGCTGAAGTGGACTCTCCAGGCGAGGGGTCCCCAGATCTGTGCTTTTAACCTGGCCAATCCAAGTGGCTTCCTCTAGGTAAAGTGAGAAGGCCAGGGGAGGACGTAGGGGCAACCACCACGTGGCGATCTGGAGACGTTTCTATTCCCCAAAAATGGGGTGTGAAAAATACTTTAAAGGTGACATTATCAATCATTGGTGAATTTATAACACAACAGAAGCATTCACGTGGGGCTGTGCCATACTACAATCCTATGGGAAAAAATTGGGCACACTCGCAGGCCAAGCCTTTCCACTTCAGGGAAAAGCTCCCAGGTGTGTATGTCCATGGCACATGTAGGGGTGGCAAGCACCAGGGAACAGTGCAAATGCCCACCAATGGGCAAACCACAGGGTGTGCATAAGACAGAATACTACACAGCAGCGAAAAAGGAACAGAATAGGCTCAGGCTGTAGCTCAGTGACTGAACATTTGCCTAGCATGCATGAAGCCCTGGGTTCCCTTCCCAGTAGCTCAAGGAAAAAAAAAAAAAAAAAGAAGGAAACACAATTACCCATCACCTTCAGAAGGGCACGGGGTTACCCCAGAAGAATGAACCTCTCAATGTCTGGACAGGAGGAAACCACAGAAGAACACAAACCACGCCCTTCCAGGTACCTGAAGCTTAAAACGTCCCTAACCGTATGTTACGTGACCCATTCCTGGGTCACAAACTAGTTTCTGGAACACGACACTTCTCCTGGGCCAATCAAAGGCCCTGACCGCTACAGACATCCTGTGCCTCCAGCCCCCACGTGCCCCTGGACGCACCTGGATCTGGAGCCTGAATTTCCTGATGCCCGAGAAAGCTTTAAGTGCATTCAGAGCCTGGATCTTCACACTGTTGTTGTTGTCGTCCAGCATGGCACCCAGTAACCTGATGTCATCGGGCGTGCAGGCAGAGGCCTGAAGTGTGTGGGGAGAGATGGAAGAGGCAGGTGAAGCCAGTGCCCTGGGGCCACCAAGACCTCCCGCACTGTCACCCAGAGAGACAGGACCCAGGGGGGAGCTGCGGAGGGCCACCCCAAGCTCCCCGGGCCTCACCTCGGCCTCCAGCAGGTACACGCAGCGGGTGATACTGTGCAGGACCATGCTCTTGGAATACTCATCCTGCTTACAGTCCAAAGAGTTGAACAGTCTCCGGAGCTCCCCCGAGTCCCGCCCATAGCGCTCTCGCTCGATGGCCAGGCCTAGACAGCCAGCCCAGCCCAGGTCAGGCTGTGAACTTGGAAGTCACGGCAGCACGGGGTTGGGACGTGGGGCAGGGGGGACCTGGGGACGAGCCTGCCCTGCTTACTGGGGACCAAAGCCTTGTGCTGCATGCAGGAACCTCACACGAACAGGGTGTATCTGCACATGGGCAGGGTAGGTAAATGGGTAGCAACAAGATTCTGTGATGAGGGGCAAAGAGAGGGGCACGGAGACCTCCCACTGCCCAGGAACAATTCATCCCTCCTCGCGAATAACTCCAGGACAGAAACGGCTACCTGCGGGGACTGTGATTTTAGGTCAGAGGCTGCCCTGGTGGATCTCAGAGTAGATCCCTCAGAACACGGGCCCTGCCATGTCCTTCTCTGGAGTGGAATCCAGTTCCTGGCCCTTCCATCCTATGGAGCTGATTCCCAACTCCCGCAGCCTAGGCAAACAGGCTCACCTGTTGAAAGACCTCTACCAAGTTTTCTTGATTGCAA